>CAIGRB010064192.1:0-35753 GCA_903798255.1 Fraxinus quadrangulata
CACTCCCACTCCCACCCCCACCACACAGCACCTTGTTTTGTGTTCTTACATTTTACTGTTAACATAACAGGTGCGTGGTGCGGTGCCGCGTTGTACCTACGTACATGTGCTGTGTTCTTTTGTTGTTATGTGGGTTTTAGCTTATGAATTATTTTAAGCTTTTTGCTTATGCATCTTAGCTTTTTGGTTGCTAGAAACTTGTAGTTTTCTCTAGTTCTGTAGCCTTTTCATCGTTCTCTAAAGATTTCTGATCTGGGTTGTTGCAGATTTGATGCTTTTGCTTGCACTTCAGAAACTCTAGAGAAAATTCTTGGAAACTGTCATTTCATTATTTTTCTAGTTAAAAAGGAAAATTTAAGAAATGGCAGGCGGAGCAGCACCAAAGGCAGATGAACCAGCGCCACACCCACCAAAGGATCAGCTTCCCAATGTTTCCTACTGCATTACCAGTCCTCCTCCATGGCGTTAGTTTCTTAACATTTTCGTAATATATTTTTCTGTAATTCTTTCAGTCTTTAGTATAAAGTGGTTGTGGACTCTGTGGGTCAGTTATAATTATCGTTTTCATTTAAAAAGTATTTTTGGGTGCAGGCAGAATAGTTATTAATTTTCTGCTTTTCACTATAAGCTCTGTGTATACACTATTACTCTTTCTGCAATTTATTTTACTTTTTTTGGGTGGTCTTGGTAGGAATGGCTTGTTTTAGCATAGCCATGTTATCTATGGTCTGGGTCAATTAGTAACTTATGGGTTCTGATTCTTGCAAAATTTGCCAATCTTCAACTGTTCAATCTGTTTTGCTATTGAATGAAACTTCTTTTCCATATCCTGGCGGTATATGCATTATGGGGTTTGGAGAAAAATTGGATAACGGAAGCAATTCAATTATTCACCAGATTGTATATATGGTATTTAGAATGGATTAGTGGGGTAGTATGCTTTCTGTTTAGAATCTGCCATATGCTTTGGTATAATAGTGACTTATAAAAGATGCTTTTTTTTTTCTTTTTACAAAAAATCACTTTATGAATGTCCTGTTAACTTATGAATAACGGTCTACTTTCACGGTTTTACCAAATACCCAATTTGGTACTTTTATTACAAGTTAACATAAGATAATCCAACATGATTTGATGCAACTTTGTTACTGTTAAAGGCTTGCTTTATTATTATTATTCTCAGTTAAGCAAGTATGTCACTCTAATGTGATGCCTTCTTCTTTGATCATCAAGAATATCCCGGTATATTGCCATTGCAATTTTTCAGTTGTTACTGGATATTTGTTGAAGATATGCATGCAAAGATGAGGTCATTTTTGCATCTTGTGTTTGTAAAAGTTTTGACAAAATGGACATTTGTTTGCAGCTGAGGCCATTCTTCTTGGATTTCAACATTATTTAGTGATGCTTGGCACAACAGTGATCATACCGACTGTTCTGGTCCCTCAAATGGGGGGAGGAAATGTGAGGCATTAGAATGCTTACATGCAGTTCAATTCTATACACTAATGTTGTGTCTCGTTGGTATTCACTGACCTACTCAAATACATACTTTTCTTTTTTTCTTCCAGGAGGAGAAAGCTAAAGTCATTCAGACTCTGTTATTTGTTGCTGGATTGAACACTCTGCTGCAGTCATGGTTTGGAACTAGATTACCTGCTGTAATTGGAGGGTCTTACACCTTTGTTGCACCCACAATTTCAATTATCCTGTCTGGTCGATGGAGTGATCCAAACCCTGAATCGGTTTGTGTTTTTGATCTCTAGCTCAATGTTTCAGTGATAAATCCATTAGTGCTAAGGCTATTGAGGCTCAGGTCTCAAAGCATGGCTTTGCAAAGGAAGAGCAAACTAGTATATGAACTGCCCAGAGTTAGTGGTGATATAATTTGGTTCTAATGTGTTTTACCTTTGATGATCATGCAGAGATTCAAGAAGATTATGCGGGCCACTCAGGGTGCACTTATTGTTGCCTCAACCATTCAAATAGTCCTAGGCTTTAGTGGGCTTTGGCGTAACGTTGCAAGGTCTTTTTTTGTTATAGAATTAATGTGCTTGACTCTGAGTTTCATCCGTACTGAGAATATTTGAATCCTTGTATTGTCGCTGTAATATAACTGGTCAGTGCTTGAGTGAATCCTTTTATGAACTTGTTAATTGGAGACAATATAATGTGTTTTTAAGATGTAATCCATCTTAAACTTCTGCTCTTTTGTGCTTGTACTAAATTTGGTTTACTGAGCAAAATTATCTGTCCTATACTTCTTCACTCTTCTCGATCATGTTACTGCAGTGTAGTAATTTGCTGTCATAGATACTATTTATAATCTGCATGTCTGTTTATATGTATTGACACGGTTAATTTCTCATAGATACAATTTCTTGTGGATATCATTTATGGTCTCATGCTGTTACATGATATCTAGACCATATTCTAATGCAGTATTTTAAGTTATAGCCAAGTCACTATGTCTGTATAATGCAGGTTTCTGAGTCCACTTTCAATTGTTCCTTTGGTTTCTCTTGTTGGTTTTGGGCTCTATGAGTTTGGGTTCCCTGGGGTACGTATGGATCTTTGAAAGGACTTTTCTTTGCACTCCTTTTTTTCTTTGCATTTCATTTTTCAATTCTATTGGCTATTTATAGTTACTAAAAGAACTTCCGATGGTTGTCTAGGTTGCAAAATGAGTTGAATTTGGATTGCCACAGCTCATCATTTTAATACTTTTCTCTCAGGTGACATTCTTACAAATGTGTTGAAATTGGATTGCCGCAGCTCATCATTCTGATTCTCTTTTCTCAGGTAGCATTCTTTGGTACACTTTTCTATCATAATCCCTTTCCTACTTTTAGTATCGCACTTCCATTCAATACGTTCGTTGATCAGGTTTAATGTAGGTTAAACCAATATGATCTTTATTTACAAGTATAAGGATGGAATTCATTTTGCACATGGTTGCAGCATTTGTCATGTATAATTCCTCTGTTTTCCCCCTCGATATAACATTTATATTCCTGGTTATTGCAGTATTTGGCCCACGTCATACGCCCAGGAAAGAATATATTAGATCGTTTTGCTGTTATAATCTCTGTGGCAATAGTATGGATTTACGCCTATCTACTTACCGTGGGTGGGGCCTACAATGGGAAGTCACCAAGGACCCAAACAAGCTGCAGAACAGATCGTGCTGGACTTATTGGTGCTGCTCCATGGTAAGCTGAGCTTTTACTCTAAATGATGGTGATAACATTTTTGGTCTTTGCACACTGTATCAAGTTAATTTCATGATGCACTCAATTATTCTATATATTTTAAAAGGAGGTTGATAGGGTAAACATGTGATGCATAATTTTTGTGGCTCCTTCTGAGTGGATTGACTAGTGGCTATCATGCACTCTACGTCACTTCAATTATGGTTGTTCGGAGGATGGCAAACATTTGTCATTGTGTATGAAGAGAATTCTGGAATTATTTTGAGCCTTTAATGTTCCATGGACCTTAAAAGTTGATTAAATGAGTTTTCCACTTGTGCCTTGATTCTTATAGATTTACATAGAATTGGAAACAAATTGTAATGGCGATACATGGTTTGGTACTATCAAAATGATGGGCACCTTTTTGGCATTATACTATGTTTAGCTTATTCATAGAGAACAATTAGCTTATTAGTGGTACCGTGACATGATGATGTGTGGTCAAACAGAGTTTAAATGGTTTTGTTCGGTTTGCTTATGCAGGATAAGAGTTCCATACCCCTTCCAATGGGGAGCACCTTCATTTGATGCTGGTGAAGCGTTTGCCATGATGATGGCTGCGTTTGTTTCTCTCGTAGAGGTTTGTTTTCGTCTTATCATTGCTCAGAATTATTAGAATTTCATTTTCTCTATTATTTCGGTGAACATTGGTAATGGATCACAGAATGGAATTGTAGATTTTAGTCAGTTCATTTTCTTTGTGTTGTCCTCATTTTATAATATTGAGATGTATAAATAAATCTGCCTAGCTAGGAAGTAAGGCTCCTTTAGGCTGCCAATTGTGACTCCGTTTGGGTTACCCAAGGTCAGTTCATCTCGTGAGTACCTTTTTCCTCTGGTCCACCTCTTCTCCTTGTATTTTCTCCTTTTTGACTTGTCGTCTTTATTAGTTCTATTTTCTTCATCTTTTAATGTGTTCGTCTTTCACTCTCCCTCTAATTCTCTTCACCTTCATATAATATTACCTAATTTCACAAATCTGTCTTCCTTGCTCCCATTTCCCTCATGTTTAATGTCATTGAAATGTCTGACTTCTAATATTTGTGATGTGCCGTGGACAACAGACTATCTATCATTCCTGGACGAGTTGAATACTCCTTTAATATGGGATAGTTGCTTGATAATTGGGTGGAAGAGATGTCATTTTCATTTCTCTTCTTTAGGTTAAAGGAAAAGGAGCATGGTTTATTTGTCTTCGCTAGCTTGAATTTCTGGTTTGAAACCCAAAATGTGCTAACTTTTGATGTTTGATTCGATATAGCTAACTTGTTTTTTCACATGTTTTCCAATGTTAAATGCAGTCTACAGGTGCCTTTTTCGCTGTCTCAAGATATGCCAGTGCAACCCCGATGCCACCATCTATTCTCAGCCGTGGTGTAGGCTGGCAGGTATATAGAGCATCTTACAGACCGCCGTCCAACTCCACCTCCACCTCCACCCATCAAAACATATTTGAAGAGAATAAGTGAAACAACAATAAGAACTACCCTTTTTTCCCCACGAACTTGAAGTTGGCTACACATACCCAATTTCACCATTCTCAATCTGACCTGCATTTGCTGAAATAGTGAAATGTCCAATGAATTCAGAATGTTTCGATAACATGAAGTCATTTAATTTTTGTCTAACTCTCCTTTTTAACTTCCCTTTTTAACATGTTCTACTTGGGATTGCATGTGTCATTGTTGTGATTTATGCAAGGTTAAGATTATTGCCTGAACTGAATTGGTTGCATTGTTCATGCATCAAAATCTGCTTCTTTGGACATTGTAGATTCCTAGGAAACAATATGTAGTGAAATAAAATATCACTATGCTTGATTGATATATGAATGGTTGAACACCACAAGAGGCATGGAACTGAGATTTTTACGATGATTGATATATTAAACTAATGATTACCTTTCAACTATACGGCTCAAAATCGTACGGGCCAAATGCTCGTTTATCTAAGTTTTAAAATCGTAAAAAGATATTGTATGTGAATGTGCAGTAGACTAATAAAATTAAGAATGTGTACTCTATACTCCACCTTCCTCTCATTCCCTTGGCTCTGGTATATTTTAACACGTTGATTCTTATAAACTCTGAAACCTGCAGGAATTAACAATCTTGCCAAATTATTTAAATAACATCCACATTAAAATAATACTCCAAGTAAGATGTGATGTCAAATAAACATTCCAAAGTCATTTCTGATTGTGGATTTGGAAGATGAACTGCCTAAGCTTATTCTTTCTGTTTAATTTCAGATTTATCTTCACTGATAAATTTTATCCCTTTGCTGGTAAATGGGTGAATAATTAAGTTTAGTAAAGATATGTGAACACTTTTTATGCTTTTGGAAGATAACTGGAAAGATGATGACATTTGCCCTTCATCATTCCAGTTGAGAATCTCCCTTGTTTTGCTTGGTCAGTTGGAACATAAAGCTCCACTACTGAATGATTTTTCTCATGACATTTCCTATTAATATCAGAGCGTTTGATAGTAATTTCAACATAAGGGCCGACTTTTAGAATATCTATTTTTGGCCTATATTGACTTCTCAGGGTGTTGCCATCTTATTGTCCGGGCTGTTTGGAACCGGGAATGGGTCATCAGTTTCTGTGTAAGATACTTATTTTTTCTGCTTTTTTATTACTTATAGTCGATTCTGTCATAACTTTCTTCTGATGCTTTTCTTGGTTTACATACAGTGAGAATGCAGGCCTACTAGCGCTAACTCGTGTTGGTAGTCGAAGAGTTGTGCAAATATCTGCTGGATTCATGATTTTCTTTTCCATTCTCGGTAATTTATTTTTTCAGATTTTTGATCATTGAAGATGCATTCTTTCCCATGTCTTAGTTGAACAAATATGACCATGCAGGAAAATTTGGAGCAGTCTTTGCCTCCATCCCAGCACCCATCGTGGCTGCTTTGTACTGCCTTTTCTTCGCCTATGTTGGTATGTGTATACTATCTAAACCATATCTCATTACTAAATTTTGGTAACCTTTGATTCGTGTGATTTGCTAATAATTTGTGGATCATGAATATGCAGGTTCATCAGGTTTAAGTTTTCTTCAGTTCTGCAACCTCAATAGTTTTCGTACCAAATTCATATTGGGTTTTTCCATTTTTATGGGTTTGTCTGTGCCTCAGTACTTCAATGAATACACTGCTATTCGAGGCTTTGGTCCTGTCCACACATCTGGTAGATGGGTATGCACAAATTTAACCAACTCCTGAATCTCTTCAATATTTTAGGGTTAACTTACAAAACATGATTCTTTTTTCTTGGTCAGTTCAACGACATAGTCAATGTCCCTTTCTCGTCCGAAGCTTTTGTGGCCGGTATAGTGGCGTATTTTCTGGACAACACGATGCACAAGAAGGATTCCCAGATAAGGAAAGACCGGGGCAAACATTGGTGGGACAAATTCCGTTCCTTCAAGACTGACACGAGAAGTGAGGAATTCTATTCCCTTCCCTTCAATCTCAACAAATATTTCCCATCTGTGTAATTATTGGGAGACTGGATTTCCTTGGATTTTGCTCTTACGTAGTTCTTAAACTAATGTGTGCCAAGAGACTATTTTGACCATTGAAAAGAAATATAAATAGCCTGGCCTTTTGAAGAATATGTTGGTTTATGTATCTTTTGTTGCAAATTCATCGGTTGTATATACAAACTTATGACAAGTTTGCTGCTTTATATTCTGAGGTTGTAACCTCAGTTTAGCATGTATGGCCTAGATTATGAGCTTGGCCAAGCGTGCCGTTGTCATCCTGATTATTAACACAACATTATGGCCCTCATGTCATCAGATTGGAATGTAGTCGAGGGGATATTTGTATTGGCACCAGACAGAAAGTCACTGTAGTTTTATAGGTTACATGAAATTCCTTGCATTACAAAATTGTGATCTGAATAATGTTATCTAGCAATTCAACCCATCTTAGATGACACTAGAATATTTGACCTATTTAATTGACTTTGTTTAGTGTCATTTAATGTCATGTAGACGGGTGTTTGAACGTCATTGGTGCTATATTTATGGGTACTAGTTACCAATGGGGTATATGTAAAGTTTCGTGTACATTTTGCACTTTTGCATCATTTTCTCCGACAGCCCAAAAAAAGGGAAAAATAAGAAGAGAATCATGTATTTGTCATTTTAAATAGTAATTAAATACTTATATATTTACATGGTTAAATGTAATAAATTTGTCTTGTTCTCAATAAATTGAAGATCAACTTTTTAATGGTTAAATAAATGGTTTTCATACATGAGAATCACATTTGTATGTTTTGAAAGTTTAGGAGCCAACATGCCTTATTTAGTAGGTTGGGATCTTGAACACAATTGGCAAAGGTTGGGGGCTCCAAGTCTCCAACTAGAGATTACCCAAAACAAAAGAAATGATTTAAGGAAGGAAGAAAGAAAAAATCAATCCATCCCACTTGTGGCCTCTAACCTAGTTCTCACCATTCAAGTTTGCCCCTCGCATGCCCCCATTCAGAGTTCAAAAATAACGCCAACTCGTGATGTACCAAATGCTGAAGGTAGACATTCCATTCTTGGATGTGCAACGAAGGAGTTGGGCGATGGGGAGGCGATAGAGGTGAGTGGGTAGGGGAGATTTTCTATTTCTTGATTTGCTTTCTATATAAAAATGAGATGTATACAAGGCACGTGATGACAAAAACTCGATGGTATGCATTTAGTATAGATCTATTCGTACTAAAGACATAAATGTTAGGTATTTTAAAAATTAGGGAATATTGATTTTTTGGCCTTGAAAAGTTTGAGGACCGCATTTGCAAAATTCTCAACTTATAATAGGTTATGTGATTAAATAAGTCAAGTTAAATATTTTTCATTGTACCTCCTTATATATTGTTAAAATAAGGAATTCTTTTCGTAAAAATAAAATAAAATTATATGACATAAATTGAAAATATAATTTTAATTAAATTCGACTTATATTAAAATATCCAAAGACGGTACAAGAAGATAAAGGTTGAGACTTTATTATAAAGTTTGAAAGTACAAAACATTTATTGACAAAATCCATTTTTTTCCCCAATTCCACGTGTCCCTTTCGTTTTCCAAAAACCCCTTCTTAACTTGGGGAAAATTGCAGTGAAAGTTTCAAACTTTTTATTTTGTTGTAAAATATATCCTAATCTTTTATTTTTACGATTGCAGTCCCAAACTTTTTACTTTAATGGCAGCTCGATGGATTCCATCCAGAATCTCGTTAGTTAACACTGAAATTGGAATTTTAATTCAAATTGAAATATTAAATGAGGGGTAAAATGACCAATTTATATTCCTATAATAAAATAATTGAATTAAAAAAAATGAACTTCGTCTTCTGCAAATCACCCCACCCCACTTCCAATTCCAAAATAAAAAATTAGAACTCGATGAATTCTTACAACTAACACCAACCATTGTTGCCACATCACAACGCCCAACCACTACCCTTCATCAAATAATTCTACTTTGCTCGCTGAAAACCCCCAATGATCTTTGTCAACACCACCCTCAATCAAAGAATTCCGTTTTTCTTACTCATCGTCTAGCAGCAACCTTAAAAAGCTTCAAATCTAATTGGGAAAGTAGATCTATTTACTCTTCATCAAGTAGCAATGCCAAAAATAGAAAATCTGAAAAAAAATAAAAATCAGAACTAATTGGTGAAACTGCTTTGTATGCTCTGCACTCCTCACTACATTCTTGGGGGAGTGCTTTAAGATTCAAAAGGTTCTCAAGAATAAGACGTTGACAAATAGGCTTGATCAGAATGGAGTGCGATTCATTTGGGTGGCGAAGTAAGTGGCAGTGGGCTTTGGATTGGTCGCCAAATTGTAACAACAGCTGGCTCTGGCTCTTTTCAACACTACCTCGCGGTGGTTACTCGATCGACTATTACCTGGAGCCGAAACACTGCCTTTCGTGAGCCATGAATGATGCACTCATTGCAGTTAAATGGCTACAGACACAGGCTTAATCGAATATTGTTAATCCATGGTTATCACGTGGGGTTGATTTTGATCGGGTTTCACGGTAAGGATTGAGATGGTGGGGGTTTGGAGAAAATGAATTTTTTGATTTAATTATTTAATTATAGAAATATAAATTAACTACTTTACTATTCGTTTAATATGCCAATTTGAGTCAAAATTTCAATTTCAGTGTTGACTAGCGGGATTCTTGATGGAATCCGTCCAATAGACTCTAGTTGCTATTAAAGTAAAGGTTTGCGACAGCAGCAACAAAAATAAATGGTTAAGGTATATTTTATAACAACATGAAAGATTTAGGATCTCCATTGCAATTTTCTCTTTAACTTATTCGTAATATTTCATTAGCCCCCCTTTTGTAAGGATTAAAATCTAAAATTTAAATTATTTTAACCACATATTTTCATGAAATGTACAAATTTTCAACCATATATTTTATTAATTTTAGGTGCCGCTATTTACATCCGCAATTGTTATATATTCATTACACTCTATATCTATTCCTATTAAAATATTAGAATTTTCTATTTTCATCCATATCAAATTTCAATATTGTCCATATTAAATTATTCATTTAAACACTATAGATCCACACAAATTTTATATATTTATTTTATTCTAAATACATCTCTAATACAATTTCAAAATTATAAAAAATCACTATATTTATCCAAACTTTAATGTAAAGTAATTGAGGGCAATCTGTGTTAGAGCTAAAAGCCATTAATGAGAGTAATACTAAATTCATCAAGTTCAGAATAAAACATAATATTTACTTTTCAAAATTTTCTTCATATATTGATATATCTTCATGTATTTTCTCTCGCGTTAATCCTTCAATTGCTGTTTTGAATTTAGTCGAGGATGATATTTTACGATTATTAGAGTTTTTGTGATTTTAGTAGAAGATGATATTTTATGATTGTTAGAATTTTAGTTAAATACAAATTTTAAAAGAATATAAAAATGATCAAAAAAATTTAATGAAAATAAATATTAATTGATGAATTTAGAACAATATTTTATATATAGCGATTCCCATAATTTTTATCAAAATTTATTAAAATTTCTGCTTTTATTCCCATTAGATCGAAAATTAGAATTACTTTTATAAAAAAAAGCCTGTGTAAACTTAAAAATAAAATCTACTTTACTCTTCAATTTTTCCTATTCTCCAAAAACCCCATCTTTCTTCCGTCCCCTTGGTTTTTCAACGTAAGATCTTGACAGAATCTATTTGTTGCAATGCAATCCCATGATTTTACCTGTCACTCCTCCGTAGACCCGGCTGCGACCGATCCTTCCACCATGTCCCAGCCCTCTTCCCCGATCCACGCTTCTAAAAACCCTCAAAATAACGGAGCCCATGTCGAAAATAATGAGAATTTTAAGGAAAATGATGTCAAGAATTGCACTAGTGATAACAATGGGAGTGATAATGTAGTGGGTAGGAGGGAACGACCGTCAAGGGCATGCACACAGCGGGCGGCGGCAAGGTTGCAGGCTGCTGCGGAGGTGGAGGCTGCTATGGCTGAGGATGAGAGGAAACGGAGAAAGGTTAAAAGGAAGGAGAGGTTGACAGCCCGGCTGCTGAAGGAGGAAGATGGGGTGGAGGAAGAGGAGGAGGAGGAGGAGGAGGATGGGTCCCCTTCTTCGTCGAGGCAGCCTTTAAGTAAGATAGTGACCCCTTTGGTAGGGGAGCCGGAGCCCTCGCAGTTGCCACGGTGGAACATCCGGTCAATGTGGCAGTTGGCATCAATACTTAATTTCTTCAATGTATGCTTTAAGCTTGAGAATAGATTAGAGATACATAACGATTTGAACTTTGTGTTAAATTGGTGTTTCATGGCTACTTTGTGTTCTTCTTGTGTTGTGGTGTGTAGGTGTTTAGGCCTTTATTGAATATAAAAGAAGATTTTTCTACGGAGGAGTTCGAGACAGCTTTGATTACACCAAATAATACTTTGGGGGATATACATATGCCATTGTTGAAGGTTAGTGCTGTTTATGATTGAATGCTATCTAAAAATTGTAGTTTCAATTTTTCTCTGAGCTTTTGCATGTTACTTTCTGACTTGTTTTGATTGAGTCTGCATGATGTTTGGTGAAATTTTTGGTTTTTCTATGGTTGTTTTCAGAAATTTAGGTGTTTTTTCTTTTACTTTGTAACTCTGCATCCTCTTTTATAAATAAAGGTGGTATAATATCTGCCTCTTACTTTGGACTTCTAGTATATTATGTTTATCTGAACTGCAAGCTGTCTTATGGGGATTCATTCTATGTATATTTTACTGCTGAAGAATTCTGGATTAGTAAGATCAGATTTTATTGACTATTCTGCCTGAGATTCATGCCGAAGCATGGTGAGTTGAGCATCAATATTTCCTGAGGAATATTATGATGCATTGATAGTTGGGATGGACATGATTAGTGTTTGGGATTTTTATTTTCAGTTTCTTAAAAATAGTATTCAGAATTTTTTATTTTTTATTTGAAGAACACATGTACTGCCATTAATATTTTGGTCAATTTTCTTTTACACATCTGCTAGAACTTTCTGGTTTGAAGCAGTTTCCAGAATCAGGATTAGTTCATCGTGTGACAATGCTGATTTCCGTTTTAAGTGTGCCTACTGTACCTCTCCCATCATGATCAGAAGAGGAGGAGAACCTAATGGAACTCTTTTCTCTGTCTTTTCTTGTAAAGAAGTAACATGTGCATGCCCTTTAATTTCTGCTAGTGGATAAGCAATGGCTGCTTCACAGGCTATCTTTCTTTTGAATATGGTTGTAGTAGAAAGAAAAACTGCAAAGGTTTTTTTGAGCATGCCTACGATAGTCGAAGACAAACCAAATCGCTAACCAACTCCATATGGGTTTGTTTTTGGCTGATTAGCTGGCAATGTTGGATAATAATTCACCACTGTATTGATATTAAAAAGATGCACTAATACACGAAAAGCCTGACAAAGGAACGTGCTTTTGAACATGTTATGGATGGATCATAAGCAAGATGATTTGAGCTTGGGTGGAATAGAGTCAAAGCCAACCGTGTAAAGAATTTCATGTGAGATTGGAAGTATGTCAAATGCTTAATCTCTTAAAAAATACTCTGTAACTTACATGAATTTTCTCGTGTACCATAATTGAACTCTATAATAGTTAAGGATACTTGACATTGATTTTATCTTCTATGGTAATAGTTATTTTGAAGTCGCTTATAACGTCTGAGTTTCCTTTTCTCTGGTTCTACCTTTTTTCAACTTGGTATAATGATCTGCAATATTATTCCTCATGGAGCTACCATCTGTCCCCCCACCCCCAAGTTTCAGTTATGTATTATATGTTCACAAATTTGGTCTATGATTTCTTTGAGAGTATTCTATATTTATTGAGCGGGTGTGTGATATTGTTTGCTTGAAATGGCACCTGCTGCTAGATATTATTCTGTGAGATTTTGCTGATTAATTGGATTTAAACTAGGGCTGGACATGACTCGTTTTGGTTCGGTTTTGAAGAGAACCGAACCGACCCAAAATTTTCGGGTATTTAATAAATGAAACCGTCGGATCCAAATATAATTATGGAACCGTTCGGATTCGGTTCCGTTCGATTCCGTACCATAATTAATTTTTTTAACATTTACAGCAACACTATATAAAAACAACTAATGACATGTTTATTCGTAACTTTTACAAATTAACGTAGCCCAATTTAAAAATATATAAATAACAAGTTGTCCGATAAAATTAATTTAATATATACAAATACCAAAAAGTAGATACTAATATTAAAATATCGATGATCCATATCAATAATTCATTTACTTCAAGCAACTTGCATAAAAAAAATGAAATATAAATTAAAAGTTATATAAATAAAATATTTTTAAGTATAGCTAATACTTACCAACTATTTAATTTAATCATCAATTGCTTGACTTGTCATAGTAAGAAACTCTACAAGTATAATTGAAAAAAAACAATTAACAAACACAAATAAACCAAAAATTGTTCAACTAAAAGTTATAAAAATAAAATATTTTTAAGTATTGGCTGGTTTATTTAATTAATTTGCTAATTTGTTTAGAAAAAATTAAAAAAATTTAATTAATTCAATATAAAAAATTTTAAAAATTATTTAGATTCGGTTCTTGGTCTAGAACCGAGAACCGATCCAAACACATCGGTTCTCGATTCAGATACCTGTTCGGGTATTTAACTTATGAAGAACAACTCGATTCGGTTCGATTCGGGAGTTTTGTCCCGCCCTAATTTAAACCTCGTGAATATTATTATTTTTCCCCATATTATTTGAATGTAATAAAATTGCCTCAAACATTTTTATGATGTTCATGGACATAAATACGTTGTATTATTGCTTTTAAGATTGTATTGCTTGGTTCTTTTTTTTTTTTGGTTGATGCGGGAGGAGTTAATCACAAGTCGTAAGTTCTTGTGGGTGGGTTGCCTTGGGTAGTGGATACTCCAGTCCTACACCAGTCCCTTTTTTGCAGTAATAGTAGAGTTGATATTTGAAATTTATTTATTCTCTTTGGCGGATATAGTGGATTTAGCAGAATTGCTTTTATGATTTCAGTTGGACAGAGAATCGAGTTGTAATCTATGCGCCAAAAAGGTTTGTCCCTGAAGGAGAGTTCTTAAGGGTGTTATTTTCTTGTGCAAAGATAGTGTTCACCTATATAGTTGTATCCTCTAAAAAGACCCTTATGGCCTAGAGAATGTGTAAAAATATTTGCTATGACGGGTATTATATTTTGGTAAGATATATATGATGGAATGGGGCAAGGAAGTTGTCTTTTCAATGAACAGGCAACTGTAATGTTGGGCAATAACTTTGTGTCACTTGTGCAAAAAATCATGGCATGATGGAAATAAGTTATTTCTCAATTTGGGTATTTGTTATATTGGAGCCACAAAGATCAAAAGATTGTCACAATTCTAACTGAATCATTTCAGGACCAAAAATACTGAAGCATCTCATGGGAGGAACTATTTTTAAAGACTAGACACGACTGTTTTCTTTAATATACTGGACGGTGTTCAGCCACAATATTTTGTGTTAGTATTTTTTAACCATAAACAAAACTAATGGAGGATTGTTCGTTTGCAAGTTGGAGTAGGAAATCGAATACCAATAGATTAGTATTTTTTAACCATAAACAAAACTAATGGAGGATTGTTCGTTTGCAAGTTGGAGTAGGAAATCGAATACCAATAGTGATTCAAATACTTGGAGTGCTTTGGCGGTGTTGATATTCAAAATTATAATGACAATAACAATATTGGAGGATATACGGAAAAAGAATGGCAAGAGAAGTAGACACGGGAGAAATTGGAGAAATTGAAAAGAGGAGCAAGTGTGGTGTGTGTGTGTGTGTGTGTGAGAGAGAGAGAGAGAGAGAGAGACCAACGTAGGGAAACTTTAGTAATTGGTTTCAGATTCCATATTTAAAATCGTGTTTTTGAAATAAACAACTTTAAATGGAACCACGATTATGTCTTGTGTGGTGAGGGAAATAACATTGTTTGGTCTATTATAGTACTTAATGGCGATATTACGTTGTTTTTCTAACTGAGTGACCTCTTCAATGACTAATTATGTAGTTTAATGACTAATTTGAAATTTCATAGTTCATAAAATTTCTGTGACAATAGATGAAATTAACTCATAAATATATGGAAAATTATTTTTGTACATCACAATTTATAGATTCTTTTACAATTGATGAGGTGGCAAAACGAAAGTGGGAGAATTTTCTTTAATTATTTGGTTGGTGAGATTTTGACTCAATCTAATCTCACTACATCATCCGTCGGTGATCAAATCTGTAAACTGTGATGTATATGTAGCATAACTGTAAATATATACATACACAAAAACTATAAAATTATAAAACAATAGAATTTTAGATTTCGTATTAGAAATTCATGTTTGCAAATTGGATTCATTATTTTATAATTCTTTCAACACTTTAAAATCAATATGTTCAAATAATTTGCTTTGTACAAATTGATATTGTTTGGGGTATACGAAAAGGGTGTCTAGCTGATTTTATGCTAATAATGAAGTGCAACTTGTTGTACTCAATAAGTTGAAGTTAAAAATTAAATAAATAAAAGAAAAGAATAAGGCAAGCATTAATGACTTTGCTTGGGCCTACGATCAAATAAATGGAAAGAATGAGGTAAACTGGAAATATTTAAAATTGGCTTTTGCTGGGCAGTTGGATACTTTAATTATGCCGCATTGGAATGTTGATAGTGGCATTGGAGGAGGAGCATCTATTAAAAAGAGCAGCGGGATGAGTTAAATATCTATTCAGGCCTGCTTATGTAGTTCATGTGCCCCTTTTTATAGTTGAATTTTCTAAGAAATGGACCTGGTAAACCAGTAAAACCATGACCGGTTTTCCGGGGTTCACTGAAAAAATCAGCCGATTCCGTAGTTTCCTTATCGGTTTTTCTATTTCCAGTTATATCAAATAACCTGACCGGATTTTGGTCTGGGTCCCTGTTGAACCGGCTAGTCAAACTCGGTTTTCATAACATTACAAAATATATTGCTAAATGGGGATAACAAGATTTATATGGAAGTACCTTTCAAAAAAAAAAAAGATTTATATGGAAGTGAATTAATACTTCCCTGAAATCAAGGGTGATGGATTAGGTGATTTTCTTATCATTTAACAATTGTTCTTGAAATTCTCTTTTTCTTTAAATAATAAGAACCAGACCAGTGAGTTTAGAGCTTTATCAGCTCAAATGAGTCACATGCAGATGACTAGGAAGCCTAAGATCCTATTAGAAACGCAATGTATACTTGGCTCTTTTCCCTAATATTTGGCTGAGATCTTCTGTGGGCTATGCAATTTTCTGTCAACTATTGGGTATTCTAGTTGTCGATTGTCAATGCAACTTCATCCATTTGTTTTCCTTTGGGGACATTACGTTCATGGTAATTGTCCCTTGCTTCAATATCATGATTATTTCATAATTTTTTTCTCTTATTAAGCTCTTTATGATTGGTGAAGATGCTAAATTGATTTCCTCTCATAAGAAAGTTCTCCAGTCCGCAATGCAGATTTTTTTTTATTTTACATCTACTGTTCTTGATTTTCATTATGTCCGTGTCTTTGTTTATCTCTATTATCACTGAGAAGTTCCTGAAGTATTTTCTCATTATGCACCGTCTTCCATTATAACAGCTTTTCTTATCTTCATTGGTTGCTTTTCCATAGGCTATTCCTCCTGTCACTAGAATGGCGCTCGGACATGGTACTTGGATTACCATTTTGTGCAGAAAACTGAAAGATTGGTGGCATTGGGTAATTTAAGTATTAGATCCTGAACAGACTTTTGATGAATGCCTTAAATAAAACCAGCTTTCTAATGATACCAGTTGGATTTCCTTGGTTTGGGGTTTCGTTGCAGGTTGCAGAGGGGGATCTACCTGTTGTTGCATCACATGGGTGAGTAGATGTGCATCTTGAGAAAATTCTAAATATTTCTGTTTATTCTTGGGTTTTTGGAGTGAGTTTGTCCTTGTGTCTGATTTTGACTGATATTATAGGGCCGAAATTGAGGCATACAATGCACTTTATCCTGGGGTTCGCGTGGTGATTCTGAAAGCATTATGCGATATTCGTGTTGCGGTATCTACTTGTTTGAATCATATTTGCTTATTACTTTTTATCTTAATATTTATTCAACTGAAGTTTCTTCAAAATGTCGCTTCATAGATGAAGTGAGTAGTTTGCTGCATTCTTAATACAGTAATTTAAGGTCCAACTATTTAGTATTCGTGATGCTGTGGAACACTGTTGACAACATTACAATCTAAGAAGTGTAGACGTAGATACATGAACAGACCAATGCATGATTTGTTTTGAAATAGTAGGATGCCAACATGTCAATTTAAATTATTAAAACTTGTAACTTTCATATGTAACACTACCCTTTCTATAAAATGAATATTTTTTTTAAGCTTTTATTTTTGCTGGTAGAAATCTTGAAACAAAAGTGACTTTTTTTGTATTAAAATAATCCTGGGTCGAACTTTATATTACTATTGCTAGAGAAGGTCTGAGAAAGGATTCGTGTTTCTTATCTCAAATTTATTAGGAATGAAGTTTAGATATTTTCCTGTTGTTTTAAGGAGACCCAAGAGAGCATAAATTTGTCGTGTGTTGCTGAATACTGAACTCTTCCTGGTACAGCCTGTTAATGGGTTTTTATTTGAATACGAAACTCAAATGCATCAATATACGAAATTTCTTTTGAAGTTTTACTTAAAAGATTGTATTCTAAAAACATGCCAATTTGGCTGCATCTTGGTAGTTTCTTTTTAGTGCACCTTCTTCTATGTGATGCTTAATTGATATAATGGTCTCACACTGCAGCAAGATGATATTCGGAACTATATAGACAACTCAATAAAACATGGCGTCCACATTTCAGCATTTCGCAAGGAACGCACCGGGGGTGATTCTCGTGGAATCTCATATTGGTAATTTCTTCCAGTAGCAAAATGCTCAGGTGTTATCGTTTTCATTTCCAGTATTCTATGACCCTAAAATTTGTCTTGGTTTGCATGAGTAGTGAATTATATTTTACCTTTCATCCATACACATATTCCATTGAATATTCTGATGAGAGAGTGCTCAGTAAAATATTTGTTATTTGTAGGTATGAGGATGATCCTATCATAGGTCATCGACTGTATCGTGAAATTAGAAAGGTTGAGATAAAGAAAGGAAAAGGAAAGAATGTACCTCCTATTCCTCATTCATCTTACCAGTGGGAAGCAATTGCTACTAATTTGGATGAATTCCAAACTGTTTCAGTAAGTTATTGTTGTGTTCGGTTTTTCATGTCGCCATTTAGTGCTACTTAAGAGAATGCCGAATGCTTGTTTTATTTTTAATTTCATTTAAATCAATAAAAGTTTACGAATGGAGCAAGAAGCCCGTGTAGAAAAAATAGAGAAATTAGACAATAGTTAACTATCTTGTGAATCTTCTAGAGATACATTCAAGAATCTCCCTCCCTGTAAAGCCCCCAAAGTTAAAAAAGGAAATAATAATAATTATGAATTGACCTCCCCCAAATGGATTCTCCATCAAATTACCTCTAGAGGTAGGTACCTTGATGTATTAGCTTTCAACATTTCCTACTACTCAAAGAGTTGCCTTTCCATCGAGTAAGCAGAGAATTATGTGAAGCAGATATAGCCTTTTCACTTCATTTATTTTTATTATTATTATTATTATTATTATTATTATTATTATTATAAGAAGCAGATAAAAAGGCTCTGAGCAAGTTCAGTGAAACCTTACCAGGTAATCTTCAAAAAGAATTATGTGAAGCAGAACTTTTCACTTCATTTATTATTATTATTATTATTATTATTATTATTATTATTATTATTATTATTATTATTATAAGAAGCAGATAAAAAGGCTCTGAGCAAGTTCAGTGAAACCTTACCAGGTAATCATCAAAACGAATGTGCAATATCAATGGAAGCATATAGCACATTTTAGATTGTTTATATTTGAACAATTGACATAATTTATTGGTGGTTTATTTGTTTGAATTACATTGCCGAAAACCCTCATGAAATGATTGTTTTGGTGCCTGCATAAAGTTGGAATAGAAATCCAATTATGAATAGGAAATCAATTGTAACATATTTTACTTTAATATTCTAGTTTAATTAGGAAATAATATAGTATGATTATTAATGTTTCCTTTTCCATTTTCCTTCTATTATTAGGAATGTTTCTTTTCTTTTTCTTTCCTTTCATCAGTTGGATTGTATTATTATATATAGAGCTTATTGTTTATGAATAAAATCATTTAGCCTAAATTTCTAATAGGTATCAAAGCTTTGGTTGTTCCCGTATCACTAAAACGTTGACCAAATCCTCAGACGATCCTCTACCTCTACCCTCTATCTCACTTCGGCGAAACCTCTACCATCTATTTTGCTCTTGCAAACCTCTAACCACTTGAAAAGTAGGGTCTCAAAATCGAAGATTTGAAAATTACGGTTTTGAAATTGCAAACCCTAGAACCTATGATGCACAGACACGGACACGTGTCAGACACATCGAAACGCAATTTTTTAAAAAATTAGTGACACGACATGTTGATTAAATTTTTTAAAATCCTTTGTGTATATAATATAAATTTAATTTTATACTTGTTATTAATTTTTCTTGTAGAAATCTTTTAAATATGAGTACTTGTTATTTAATAATAACTTTAAGTTAAAAATATATAATATTTTTGATAAAGAAAGAAAAATGACTATTGTAGAGTGACCGAGGAGTTCTGATGCTCGGACTTTTCGAAATAGTTGGAGTACTCGTGTCGGACACGACACGGCATAGGTATGGGTATGGAATATGTGTCGGATCCTCCAAGTTTCAACCGGACATTCTATCGTTTTTGCTTCTTCTTCCTTATTTTTTTCTCTTTTTTTCTTTTCCTTTTCTTTTCCTTTTCTTCTTTCCCACTTTTGCTCTCTATAAACCTCGTGTCATCGTCGAGAGGGTGGAGAAAGACGGTGATGCTAGGTTTTCCCTTATTTTTCTTTATTTTTTCTTTCCATTTTCTTCTTTTTTTCCTTCTTTCTCTCTATATCAGTGGTTTAGGATTTTATTTGTATAAAATGAAAATGAGTTTCATATAGTGCTATTTAGTGCTCCACTAAGTTCAAATTACAATCAAGTTCCTCATTTTCTATTTTATATAACCTTTAGTAATTCTCATTATCGAAAACTAAATCTCAAAATTCTATTTTATTCGTCTTAACCCTTTATTAAATATCAATTTCCTTCACTGTGAATAATTAATTTTGTTCTATTCAAAATAATATCTTGGATTAGTAAAAAAATTAAAGTTTGAAAGACGTACTCATATTCGAAATTTGGACTATTTTTAGCCATGTTCCTGTATCTTATATTTTAGAAAATAAAAAATCCAACACTTAGATACGTACTCGTACCCGATCATCATAGCCGAGGCGTGTCGATATTCGACACGTGTCGGACATGCTCCTAGTTGAAGTGTTCGTATTGCAGAGTCTAGAACCTACATCAAACCCTAATTTTTCAAATTACATCAAGATAGCTCTTTTTTACTGTATCACAAACTTCTATGAGGTTGTCAGTCGTGGAATTTATGAGTCAAGGCTTGACTAAAACGTCTTCAGTCATCCGTTCATCATAACTTAGATCCTTCTCGTTGGGTGCAGCTTTCCGTCGCGTGATATAGCCCCTTTTTCTTCCTACACGTAAAAAGGGTATAAAAACTACTAAGAGGGTGTTTGGTGTGGATTAAAATTAGATTTTAAGTAGATTGTGATAGAAGTTTTTGAAATGTGTGATTGAAAAGTTATGAGACACATGAAAGACGTGGTTAATATTGATTGTTTGACTTTGATTTGGATTAAAATCAGATTTTAATCCAGACCAAACATGGGCGAAGAGAGAAGTTCAAACGTGAAATTAGCACATAAGAACTAAATCCATGTCGTTTAATACGTATATGAGTTTGTATTTTGTATTACAAACGTGTTCGTCTTGTAAGTTTGGATTTAGGGATCAATAAGTGTAGAATTTAGACCATCGAGAAAATTGACAGGTGAAAATCGGAAATGGAGCAAGCACAATTAGAGGCAAATAGAAGCTGCAGAAAAAAGACCACAATCAATAGACTTTAAAAAGTATCTCAAGAAAGAAGGATGAACTTTAGCATATCTAATCAGGAAGGTGACTTCGAGATAAAAGCAGAGGAGAATAAACTTGACAATCAGAGGAGAACATGATAGGATCAAAATCCTAGTTAAGTGGCCTGGAGAAAAAATTAAAAAAAGTAAAAATAAATAAAAAAATTTCACCATTCTTAACAATCCGTTGCCTGTGAAATAATTTAAGCCTCCATTGTCTACGTATTTTCTTGTAGACAATCTCTGTGTTCAGAAGTGCCTCCAGTACTAGTTATCTTTATTTATAACAAATAATCTGCTTCTCATAATTATTATGAAAAATATGCATGGTTAACAATAAAATATTGCATTAAGCCTTCTGAATGTTTCTTTTATGAGGTATACCTTAAATATTGAATGTGCATGAAATGTGCCTTTTTATTGAGGTGCATCTCGGCCCTTTGAGACTCATTCCTTATGCTTGATTGTCTTCGGGTGCTTTACACGCTCACTGCCAAGCTTGGACTAGGAGTTTGCATTTTCTTTTGATGTTTCGTGTCTGTCCTGAATTTTACCCGTATTTTGCAGGACAAGCTCTTTTTAAGCAAAAATAGAACAGAGATTTCAGTTGGGAAGAAATTGAAAATTGAAATGCTTCCTGAAATTGAGAAGGTCCATAAGGTGCTCTCTTATATTCCTATAATCTTTAATATTTTTTTCTTATTTTGATCTTTTGGATGTTACATAATAATCATTGGACCAAATTGAACCCCCACCAATCCAGTCTGATCATCCTTCGTTTCATTAGAAGAATTATTATCTCTTTGGTGTTATGCACACTAAGATGTGCTCTTTGCACAGAGGAAAGAGAAACTGTTGAAGAAACAAAACAGGCAAGCTCTTATGCTGGATAACATGATAAACATGGATGGTTTTGCTGCTGGACGCTCTCTCCGTGATAGAAAACCTGTCACTTATACTTTTGGTAAGAGTATTGTAGTCCTCTCTTTACATAATTGTATCGATATGTAACTGGTACTATCTCCACTAAATTTGAAAGCTTTCCCTATAACATATTACTATGTGCTTTTTCTTTCATTAGCTAATATTCTAACAGTGAGATGGTTTGGTACCTTTATGGCTTAATTTTATCATGCAATTATTTATTTAGCATCTTTTTTAAATCTGGAACTGCAGGGCTCAACTAGTTTTCAAGGTACCTATTTTAGCCAGCTTGTTGGAAATGATAGTGATTTCAGATTGAGCCTCCCGTATATTGGGTCAATTCGTATGTGGGCCCCATCCCATGGAAAAAGAAAGCCTAAAAGTTTCTTAAGCCTAAAAGTTTCAAATAAGTGTGTTTGAGATCCATTTTTCTTAAAAATGAGTTTTGCAATAATGATTTTTTTGGAGATTCTGGTTAAGAGGTAGGAAAAAGTTTAGGCTTACGTGCAACATTATTTTATTGAAATAATGTGTGGTTGAAAATGATTTTTTAGAGAATGGGGTCAAACAGGGGCTAAGTAGATAGCTAGCTGATAAGTGACAGAGAGAGAGGATGTACATGTAGATAATGGTTGGGATATTTAGTTTAGGCTTTTAGATATTAGATTCTCCTTGGACTTTCCTCAACCCCGAGTTATAATAGTTGTTTCCTGCAAATGCTGTCTAGCTTAAATAAAATGGGTGCTATTGATACTTTGGGCTTTTTCAGATTGACCCTTTATCTTATATGCCTATATCTTGCATTAGTTAATCAATGGCTCTAATTTGTTCCATTTGAGGCCAATTATTCAGTATCTGATCATCATGCTATGCTTACGATTTTGCAGATGATTACGATCGATCTATTAATGATGCCATCAAGGTCACCAAGTATGAATCTTACACCTAGATATTCTTTGATATTTACATAGGACTACAACTGCATATTCATTTTTGGACAAGTTACTTCTTTGCCTCTCTTAGAATCTCACCTTTACAGTAGGATCCCTCTTTCTCCACTCTTTATCTTTTTTTTTTCCTTCTTTTCATTATTTATTATTATTATTATTTTGCACGTGTGCTGACAACTGTAGGATTTGTTTTTACATACCGATTCGTTTGCTCTCCCATCAGGAAGAAAGAATCATCCCCAGAACATTTTCTTGAAGAAGATTATCTTGTGAAAAATGAAGTCACAACAAATGGTGGATTGGGTGGTCCTCCCCAATATTCTCAGCATGAGTTCAGTGCACTGTCTCCAAAATCACCTGATGATGAGTTTTGTGATGATCACCAAGCTGAGAAACTGGAACGCAGGTACTCCATTTTGTCTCTCCTTAGTGTTCTTTTTTCATTATCCTTCATTGATCTGTAACGAGAAGATTTTTTCATGAACTGTAGCAATCGTCGAAGGCAGAGGCCACAGCGGTATTCCACAGAAGAGTTCGTGGGAGCTGTCTCATATAACGAGGCTGACTTTGACACTGATGATGACGATGTAGTTGGTGAAGTTGTATACAATGAAGAATATCTAAGGGGACGAAAGAAGAGGAGGAAAATGTCGAGTAGCTCAGAAGGAGACGAAGAGTATCACTTGGACGAAGAAAATCCTGGCGAGGAAGAAGAAGAAGAAGAAGAAATGTTAAGTACAAGCGAGGAGAGTGGTGGGCCCCGCAGATACAATACATTGCCAGGCCGTACCAGGAGGGAAACTAAATTGAGGTCAGTTGGTGAGCTCCAGTCAGGTCTTAGACGCAGTAAACGAGCCAACGGAAATCGTATAAATTATAAGCAGTATGAGATGTCCGAATCTGAAACCGAATCAGTGAAATCTGAGAAGTCTAGTGCTTTAGATGAGCACTCTAATGCAAGCGATAACGCAGAGTTTTCAATGGGAAGTCAATATTCTGATGAAGCCAGTGATAAGCAGGAGATGCATATCAATCAGCCCATTGAAGAGCATCCCGAGGTGGGCAATAACGAGGAAATACGCCCCCCAGAGAAATCAGATAGCACTGGTCAAAACGAAGTCGAAGGTGCAAGGAAAAGGCGTTTTCTTGATCTAAATGAACTTGCTCCGGGTTCTGGCTTTGATGATGGTCCGAACTCCATGAAAGATGAAAATACAGACGACTTCTAAAGTCTCCCTCCCATCAACCAAAGCAAGGAATGTAGGTTTTTTTCCTTGGAAAGCTGATTTGTACTATTCAAATCGTCTAAATTTTGTGATAAATTCACCCCACAAAGGAAACAGAGATCGGAGAGCTCTACCTTTGTGAAATTAAAACAGCATCCTGCGTGCAGTTAATTTAGGTTTTCCTGCTGAGCCGCGTTATGCTGAGAAAATTTTATAGATTTTTTGGCGCATCTACTTGTAACTGAAAACAAATGAGTCATGGATGGGAAATTTGTTGGGAGTTCTATACCCTCTCTTATCCAGCTTCTGTAACATAAACCTTTTAACTGATATTGTAAGCATTCTCTTAGATGTTGTAGGCCTACTGGCTGTACTTTTTCTATGGTAAGAGTAAAAACAATGGTCCAGTTAGCTACATAAACGCTGGTCTGCATTTTCTTGGTTTAGCATCCTGAATACCTTTGGATTAGATGTGTCAAAATGGGACGAACCTCCAGGGGCATTGTTCGGCCTGGCCCCTGCCATTTACACCCGGCTTTATCAACTCCAATTTGATACAAGTTCTTGGCTTTGGAACAAGTTTCACAGTGGACGATGAAATCCTTATGATCTCTATAAGGAATCTTCAATGTCATACTCAAGAAAAGCTCGAACAGCATTTTAAATAAAAAGGGTACTTGTACCCGAACATCCTGTCTGTATTTGTTCGTACTCTGCCTTCGCTTCCTCAAGGGCGTGGATCAGCTTTAGAATTCTAATAAAGCTAGGTGTTATACTCTACAATTAAGATTAAAAGTGGAACTTTCTGTCAAGTAGGCATTGTCGAATATGCTGATGCTGCCATCACAAGTTAACTACACGTATTAAGGGCAAATCTCTATAAGAAAACGCCTGAAATTTTCAGTCAACTTGCAGAGGAGAATAATTTATGGTACAAATCAAGAGTGCATTGCTCTAGTAAGCTTAATGAGAGTAAAAAACGAAACAGAAAAATCTGTAATCGTATACTTGTTTGGGCTGCTATGATTCTATGCTAAATTACAGAAAAAGATTTGCGGACGTTCATAGCGCACGTGTATTTACCCTGCATCTTTTCCATCTATCACATGGAACTAGCTGAGACTGTCGAAGAAGAAACAAACCAACCTTGTGGAGTCCATAAACAGCTTTAGATATATACACATGGTTCTGAGATCTACAATGTACCATTCAATCACTGCAAAATTTGTTCGTCTCAGTTTCTTGGTCCTATGATCTTTACATTAGGATGGAGTCTCAAGCATCATCTCATGTTGCAGCATAGAGGCCGGCCCAGTTGTTGCAATTTGGTCCACATACACATCATCAGCCTCGGAGACTGGTAGTGAGCCGTAATATAGTCTTGTACACAACCAAACTGGCAGAACTTCAAGCTGTGTACGTACTCTACAGGTCTAGAGCTATTAAATTTCTCCACCCACATTCCCATGCTCACGTCCTCCATTTTAAACAACTGCACATCAAGGAATCAGTCGGATAGCTTGCAAAAAACAGTTAAAACCTTCTACTGATAGGTAATGTTACATGCATATTTAAATGTATTATGGAAGTCAGTCGGTGGCATTTACCCTTAATTTACGTTTCTCAAAGTCTGAAACTACAAATTTTGCAATATCTGATGATATAATGTAGCCCGGCCCATTAGCATAGGGTGGATAGCTTTCCTCTGGCCATTCCTGAACCATTAGAAAAGTCAGAATAACAACATGAGCCTTCTTACCATGCATAGTGTCTAGAGATATAAATTTTATGAGCAGACCTCAAAAGAGCAAATTGATGATATCAAATGACGTAGTAAGTTATATATCAAAAGAGGGGTCCGACGTTATTTTTCCAGGTTCTTGTTAGTGTCTAGAAGACAGTTCAGAATCCCAGAAAGTTTCTCATTGTCCAATGAAACAGCAACAGCATATTGAATGTAGAAGGCTAATAATGGCATAGGAAACTAGAAATTGTAGTTTCATTATAGAAGGAATCTGAAATTCTAATAAATATCAAATTATGAAAATCAATTTTTTCGGTAGTTTTTGCATAAAACTTGACTTTATTTTTGAGAAGATGAAGAGCATTTTAACAAAACGAATCTCTAAACATAAAAACCAAACCTTTGAGCTGTCACCTTTATTAAACTTAATGGAAACTTAAACTAATTATCATCTGGACCATCACCAAGTGAACTTAAGCATGCTTTAGTGCTGACAATTAACAATTAAATTACATGAACCTAAGGGACATAAGGTGGATGACAGAATAAACATTAAAAGGACAGGGATAAAGAAAAAGCATAAATAAACAGTGAATAAAAAAGGTTGAAATCGTACCTCATATGTCACTGCCCATTTACCTCTGCGTAGGGGCTTATGATAGTAATTTATATTTCCAACGTACAAGCTCCTGTTCTCAGGTATTTTCCTCGCTTCCTCAACAACTGCATCCACTCGCGCAAATGTGTCATCATCACCCTTCATAATATACTTGGCGGATGCTGCTTTAACCTGCAAGGCACCAAGCCTGATCAATCTCGATATAGAAACAATCTTGATATAGAAATAACTTACCCCATATTCACAGATGGCAACAGTTTTCAAGATGACAAGGTCATAGTTGTCCATGTATGGTACTATGACAATGTCTCCAAAGAACTCAGCTTCTTTTCTTAATTCCACATTCACTTCTTTTCTTGCATGCTGTCGACAGATTAGTAGTATCAGAATTAATTTCGACATTCTTCAAATCAAGAAATCATTTAGAAACGATGTTGCATTTTAATGTGAACCACTTAGTTCACCTACCAGTGCTACAAAGAAACGAGCAACAACATTGGAAGATTTGATTAGCCTATGCTGCATCCAAGACTTCCTCGCGGCCATTCTTTCAGCAAAGTGGTTACCTGCTGAAAGAATACCAACAAAAAGTTCAACAGGCCCATCTGGAAAAGGTGGAGCCTTCCATCTGTTAGACATATCAAGATGTCTCTGAGGAGCAAAACTGGGATGTGAGGTGGGCAAGGAAGCGGCAAAAATAAAATGGACGTCAATATCCCCATTCAAATACAATCCAGTGGCATCCTCAAGTGCAAATCCCTAAAAAATATTTAGTAAACTCTTAAGCAAAGTCCAACATATTATAAATCAAGACAATGGTACATTACTCACAATGCGATATGGAAACGAGGTGCAGTGCCTCCCATCAACGTGGACATGGTAACCCTCAAAGCCAGCACTAAGTGTTAGGACAAATAAGTTGTCTTCAGTGAATGGAAATGGCCAATCAACAGAGACCTTCTTTGTTCGTCCTATTAATCGGTTTAACCACCATGTTGCCTTTGATTGCTCCGAGCCATCATTGTCGTCTCTACTCCACTTTTCACATTTAGGCAAGCCATCAACTGCAGATAATTAAAAGAATCATTTATGAAGTGCAGTGCCTCGATAAAATATCACGTGTTTAGTGAATGACACATTAAGTTGCAGAAGTTGCTTAAGTTCAATACAACAGATCAGTTAAAAAATAGTAATTCAAAACAAAGCAGACTAACAGTCGTTCACATAGACAAGACTCTTCTCACTCTTTTCTTTACGCAGCCTGAGATTTCTTAGGAAGGAGGAAACTAGAATTAGCCTTTCAGACTCGAGAGATTATATTATCCACAGAATTCTATTTCCCACCAGCCTCAGGGCAATTCCAAATGCGCAAAGCTATGATCTCTTCTTTTCATTGGATGCATGATCACTATGAACCCTGTCAATTCTCTCTCATAAAACACATCTTTCACTCTAATAACTTAAACTTAGGTGAAAATTTTCCACACTCTATAGTATAAACTGAGAGCAGCAAGACATTCTATCAGAATATATGGTCAATATAGGCAAGTGAACTAATTACTACAATCATTTGCACTTTTTTGTTTAATCATCAAAGTACTTATTACAAGTACTTCCAATATCTTTTCAAAAAAATTTCGCAAAAGATAATATGACATAAAAATCACTTGATTCGAAAACAAACCATGTTTCCATATTAGAATAAAGTGAAGTGATTCTTACTACTCACCAGACTCCTCATCAACCGGAGACTTCCACCCCTCGCACCGCTGTGATGTCCCCCACTGCATCCTATAACAAGTGTTCTGCTCAATCACAGGTTTCCCACTCCAATCGCCTTTCAACCGCGGATTAAAATGCAGAATCCTTGGTGGTTCCTCCCCGTCCACCGTTTTCAACCCCTGCAACTCCATCATAAACTGCGAAACCATCAAATACTGCCCCTCCTTCAACAGAGAAATTTTTGGATCAGTCTCCACATGCGCCACCCTAGGCTTTCCGACCACCGTAATATGTGATCCCAACGTTAACCCACAAGGCAACACCATCACTCTCCCATTCTTCAAGAAAACATCGCCAGATATGGACATAGATTGCGGGCACTCCTCACTTCTATTTCTGTTATTACTCCAACTTGTACTATTACTACTGCTGTCGCTATTCTTCCCGATAAAATCAAGCTCTTGCCAGAGTTTTCCCCCAAGTTTAACAGCCTCTCTAGCAGACTGCAAAATCCCATATTCCGAGCTTGAACTTTCAGTCCCTGCACTCAAATTCAAGCTCGACACCCGGGATATAACCAACCCCTTAATTATTCTTTCAGGTTTAGACTGATACGGAACATGAAGAGGGCGAATGGGGGCATCTTTTTCCTCGCTCTCTAACGTGGAGTTGGAGATTGAGCGCCCATTACTATTACTAGAAATATCGTCTTGAGAAACAGAGCCAAACCCATTTTCGAAAATCAAGGGAAATTCAAAACTCACCAAAAAAATGTAAAACAACCCAATAAAAATAAGAACCTGAACTGATCGGCGCCGGCTCAGATAAGAGAATAGGTCAAATTTTGCTCTTTTCATAACTTTTTCAGTATTAAAAAAACTGAATTACAACCTGGTTTCGAGTTCAATTTTTTGTGACTGATCGATTGAAAAATGTGATTGTCTCTACTATATTTTTGGTAAAACAGCAAAAAGAAAAAACCCAACTCTCATCAAAGAGAGAATTTGGAAAAACAGAGTGAGTCCGCAACCCAGCAGCCAGAGTTGCAACCGCTTTCTAGCGAGAGATCGCTACGTGTACACTGCTGTGTGTAAATATTATATTAATGAAGAATATTTTTCTAATAAAAAATATTTTTTAGTAAAATTTATTTTTATTTATACATTTTTTCAATAAAATAACTTTATATTTAAATTTAAATTTTTTTCCTTCTTTAAGTAAGTATTCTTTAAAATAATTATTTTTAATATTTCATTAATATCTTAAGTGAGATTAATCTTTAATCACAATTAGTACTCTTTTGATGACGCACAAAGATAAGGTGATGTTGTAGCTTGCCATATGTTGCAAATGCATTAAAAGGACAAACCATTATTGCATTTACATGTTTGGTCTGAAATATGACATATTATCTTAAACACGATCATTTCACGTGCATGAGGATTATTTTTTCTAATGAAAAATTAACACGTGCACAATTCGGTTATGTGAGTGGCTTCGAGATTCAGAATGTTCAAATTCTATGTTGAATAATTTGATTATAATTTTCAAATCTTTAGTCAACTAGTTGTGTACTGTTTAACATTTTGATCAACAAAGGGACAAAATCCATTCGGGGCGGTTAACATCTGATTTTTAGTAAATTTTGTTAAAAATTGATGGAATGTATGATTAAAAAAATTAAAATCTGAATAAATTTATGCAAAACATATCATTTCAGTTACTGTGGTACACATTTGGTCAACTATTTGAGTATCTGTCTGTTGCGTTCTCTGCACACCCAGCGCATTTTAGAACTAAGCCTAAGCAAAAATCACCCCAACACTAGTTCCTATCCAAGCCCCCTATCCCCCAACCTCTAGAAAATATACCCTATTCTAGGCTTCCTCTGCCCCAACCCCACAACCACTACCCAAGAAAATACCCCATTTTAGGCTTCCTCCACCACCCACAGGAACCTAAAACACCTATGGATTCCACAGACAAAAAGAACAACTTCACAACCAGCACTACCAAGCTCCGCCACCACCCCAGCAACCCTCTGCCAGATCCCACCACCACTCCTACTTCTTCTATCCAAAGCATATCCAGTCAGTTTTCCAAGCTTTATGCAAATCACAAAAAACTAGCTTCCTTAAAAACCTTTGGTGGGCATTCAAAATCTCAGTCACATTCACACCCTCTAGTTGACTCAAATTCCCAAGCCAAATCTCTGGATGTTTCCTCTGTTTTGGACATTTCATGTGCCACTTTGACCAAGTCAAACGGCCAGCATCAAAGAAATAATTTGGCAGTGGCTCAGAATAAGAAAAAAGAGCTGGGCACAAGAACCAAGATAAAAGAGAAGAACAATACATATGAAATCAAGAAATCATCATCCAAGAAATCTTATGAAGAATATGATGTGAAAAAGGCAGCTAATCTGATGTCAAGAAGTGCTGAAAGTGAACAAATTAAGAAATTGCAACAAGGGTTTGAAGTTCCAAGGCAGTCTATCACAATGGATGGGGGGAGAAGGAGGTCATTTTGTAGTTCACAGTCTGAATTGGCTGATTTCTTCTCTTGCAGTGGTGTGAAAGTTGTGTCTGTTGATATGCCACCATTTATGCAGATTCATGCTGTGGATTCTGCAAGAAAAACTCATGATAGCTTGGAAAAATTCACTTCCAAGACCCTTGCTTTGACACTAAAAAAGGTAATTAAATCATATCTATTATCATTATAGCTTTTTTTTTTTTTGGTTTGATGGTTTTTAATACTTGATGAAAGAGTTAATGGGGTTTTTCTAATTCTGCTTTTGTAGGAGTTCGATGGGATATATGGACCAGCTTGGCACTGTATAGTAGGGACCAGTTTTGGGTCTTTTGTAACACATTCAGTGGGTGGGTTCATGTACTTCTCTATGGATAACAAGCTACATGTCCTCTTGTTCAAGACAACTGTACACAAAGCACATTGAAATATTAAACAAGGAGGTGACATTCATTTCCTTTTAATATAGACAAAATTTATATATGTCTCCTCAATTGTCTGCACATTATTACAATGTTTGGTGACTTGCTGGTGTCTGAGTAGTGGACATTACTCGATAGTAGAATGAACAAGTTTTATACTTTTTTTCCCTTTCTTAACACGGTTTAATGCTATCCGAACCATGTTGTCAAGAAAAGATGAGATAATTTTCTTCCCATTTCATTTAACATTGTCATTAGGTCCTTCTCAAGTGGCTAAAGATAGCTCAAGAAATATTTGCGTTCTTGGGATTTTGAGTATGCAAAACCTGTTTTAATTAGATCACATAGTTTATTCTTATGATAAAGCATTTGGATTTCCTTTTTACTTGTGTTGTGTTGAGTATATTATTATCAAATAATGATTGGATGAATTTCTATAGTCCAATATTTACTAGTGAGTGTTGCCCGAATTCGTGCTTCTTAATCGAGAATCATCAAAACAAGCAAAAATGCTATGGAAAATGCCATTTATGGGGATTTGGATATGATGCACTTGGGCTAATTCCCTCAACTACATAAAAATTTCACAAAATTCCGTTAGTATTTGTTTACGAGTGTTGCGGTATGCAAAGATTGGGAATCTATGTCACTGCTCCTAAGGATGACCTCTGCAAACTATGTTAGTTTGGGAGATGTTGTTTGGAGTGAAAAATGATTTTTTTGGAGAATGTGAATGTTAGAAAATAGGAAAAGTTATGAATTTACATGTAAGGTTATTTTATTCAGATAACATGTGGTTGAAAATAAGTTTGAAGAAAAAAAATCTCGAATAAATTGTGCCAATCTTACATATATTGATATTGTCGAGAACAAGCTAAACATATTTTATAAGATCCACAAATATTACTATTTATCCACTACTCTATCTATTTATAATTTAAACGATCTATATACACCTTCCAAACATGCTTGTAGACAGCTTAAAATAAAATAAAAATAAATGTTCATTGCGAATTTTCAAATAAACATTAGAACAAATAATTTCTCATTTATAACGCTCGAAGGACTAGACCGCCATACCAAAAACTTTAGGGGTGCAAGCGATCTGATTTTTGACAAATTTTCAAACGAAACTATTTAAAATGGTTTGAGAAAAATCAAAATCAAAACCTAAACCAAATTATTTCAAACATTTGATTCAATTTTAAATCGCGATTGGACCGTGTATATTTTTCATGTTCACTTTATCATCACTTGGTTTATTAATTATTACATATTTCAATACTTTATTGTCGATAGAAGGAAAAAAAATTATACGCATTAAACTATAAATTTAAATAATCGGTATTGTGGAGCATTTGACGGATTGATTGATAACAGGATTATAAAATTAGAGTAATTAATTAATAGACAATCGATCAAGTACGTATTGTTATATTAAAATTTTAATTGTTATATTTTATTTTGAAGGTTACGGTGGTAAAATATTAGTCTAATTTCTCGTGGAAATTAAAATTGTTTACTTTTAATATTTTATTTTGTAAACGGTCCGGTTTGATTTCATATCGTGGTTAAAATTTTATAACCTAAATCAAACCGTTTTAAGAAGGTTTTGTTTAGTTCAAAACGTTTAGTTGACGAGTCCACTTCGAACTAAATCGCCAATTTCAAAAAGGTAATTTCGATTCAGTTTTTCACTTTGACGATTTTTGCTTAAAGTCCTTCTAACTACCCGTTGACCTATGATTCAATATAGTTCCACTAGTTTTAATTATAACAAACAATACAATTATATTTCTAACAAGTCTTGTTTCTTGAACTTTTCATGAATAAACCTTCTTAAGCATTCAAAAACTCAGATCGTCATCCGTTGAAAAACAAACAATCAAAAGAGACTCGAAAAAATCAAGAACCTTGAATATTAGAGTTTTTGAAGTTGCTTCGATTCATATGTAAAGGTATCACTCATCGATTTTAACAAATGCATAAAGGTCAAATCATTCCTTATGAATTCATTACTTGCATAAAGATATTTTTAATATGATAATAAGTTTGGAGAAATAAATATTTTTGACACAAGAATTTATTTTTCAAAGGGATAAGTACTTCGGTCGACCGAAGTGTCAGTTGAAACACCAACGGTTTGAATTTTACAACGGCTATATTCACACTTCGGTCAATCGAAATTGCTCAATCGAAAGTGACTGATTTTCAATCTTTTGATCTATAAATAGCCATCTCTTTTGCATTCAATTCTAACAACCTACAAGAACAATTAAGAGAGTTTATTTATTGAAAATCATTGAGTTTACTTGAATATACATTCTATTTTATGTATTACAAAGAATCTCTTGATTGGTTAAAACTAGTTTCATCTATTATATCAATGATTCTACCTTACAAGAAAACTTCTCAATTTCATCTACTTTCAATTCTTGATAAAAGTTTTCTTTGTCAACATTTATATTGAAGTATAAATCTCTCTTCATACTTAACTTGTATTATTTGTTAAGAGAGATCATAGGTTAAAAACTTTGATATAAAAATACAAACTATTTCATTATCCATCATTTATCAAAGTTTACTACATAAATACTTGAGCTTTACTATTTGCTATCTATTGAAGTGTTATCTCAACTCTCTAAATACTTGACTTGATTATATCATTTGTTAAGAGAGTTTTTTCAATTGTAAAATTATCATTTATATTTTGGTGGTTTCGAGAGCCTTGTGAAAACTCGATTGTTGTTAAGGATGGACGCTNAGTGTTATCTCAACTCTCTAAATACTTGACTTGATTATATCATTTGTTAAGAGAGTTTTTTCAATTGTAAAATTATCATTTATATTTTGGTGGTTTCGAGAGCCTTGTGAAAACTCGATTGTTGTTAAGGATGGACGCTCCTTGTTGTAAGTCACTTAAGAATTGATACTTCTTGTTTGTAAGTTACCATTATAGTATATTTGGCATTGCTCGTGACAAAGAGTTTGCTAACGGGGACGTAGAACACATTGTGTATCGAACCTCATTAAATTCACTTATTATCTTTACATTCGTGCACTTTGCTTTAAATTATCATTTATATTGTGCAATAATCATACTTGAGTTAAGTTATTAAATTTGCATATTTATTTCTCGTATATACTTTACATTTATTTCTTGTGAATTAAATAAGTGTGTGACTCATTGTCGAAAAAAGTTTCAAAAACCAATCCACCCCCTCTTGGTTAGTTATTCTTGAGTTATCACTTCCAAGTACTTAATGATGTAATTATTCATAAATCATTTGCCGCTCCGAGCTTTCCAATTGGTCGAATTTATAAATTTATTTACTATTTTCTTTTGTTTACGTTTGCACCCAGCAGAAGTTGCAATTATAGTTTTTATCCCCTGGAAAATACATAAATACATTTCCATCTTCTGACTGAGGCTCGAGTGAAGGCGTGTGGGTGGAATGGAACCACGTTTGATAGATTAAGGCTCTGTTTTAGCAAAATATGAATAGCTTTCCCATATATATCGGTATTAATCGATACATGAATATGGTTATTCCAAGTACCTTTTTACGTGACTTTTCAATATTATTACAGCTCATCAAATTTTAGATTATAGAATTCAATTTATTCAGTTTACATAATAAAGATTTCGACTTATAATTTATTCAGTTTATAGAATAAGGATTTTAGTTTATAGTACCGTGAAATAACAATTTTACACAAATTTTCATTCGTATCGGATTACTTATATTCTATTTATATATGGTCAAAATTAATTTTTAACTACACATTCTTACTTAAAACCACATTTCATTTTGTTCAAAATTAAAATAAAATGTTTAAAATTTCAAAAGTAAGATATTTATTAAATTTTATTTCTAAAATAATTAACTAAAAATATATTTTATAATAAGGTCACAATTTTATACAATTTGGCCGCAAATTATCAAATTAATTGGTTACAAATAATTTCTCGGTCACAATTAACAATTTTATAGGTCACAAATTATTTTACGGGTCACAAATTTATCAAATTAATAGTCACATATTATTTATTGTCATAAATCACAAATTTTATAAGTCATAATTTATTTCATAGTCACAAAACATCAAATTAATTGGCCACAAATTATGTTTAGGTCACAAATAATCAAATTATTGGTTACAAATTAACAACGTTTTAACTAACACATTATTTATTGGTCACAATTTATCGATTTCATTGGTTACAAACAATCAAATCATTTGTGATCACCACCAACACTTGTGACCACTACCTCATCAATGCCACCAGTCGCATCGTCGTCAAAACTACTGCCGTCGATCCACCACCACCATCTCCGACAACAAAAATCATAATCTCAAACACCGCTACCAACACCGCCACCACCACTAGCTTACCACTTCATAACTACAAACCCACCAAAAATATCTCCTCATCTATCGCCGAGCACAATCTCAAATAATTAATCACAAACATCCCTACACCACGCCACGCCACGCCACGCCACCCACACACAACTACTTGTTGGAAATTCGAAATTGGTTGTGGCCAATTTAAGTGATATTTAAGTGAAATTCGTTTTTGGTG
>CAIGRB010064194.1:905-20137 GCA_903798255.1 Fraxinus quadrangulata
AGCTGCCCTTGAAGTTGGGAAGTATTTCTCCAAAAATAATCTTCTCATCCCATCCCATGTAGTAACATTTTCGGAAGGTAGGTAATAGAGTCAATCGTTTGCCTAATCTTTCAAAGAGCATGGGAAGGCTCTCAGTTTGATTTGTTTTTCGAAAGTAGTAGCAGCATCTAAGTTAGGAAAAGTAATACATGGAGGTTGTTGATTCAAGTTAGGGATTGTAAACTCCTTCAAAGTTCGATTGTTCACAGTCATGGCTTTTTCTTCCTTTGATCCAAATTCACCAGGGAATAGGATCTCGGGATCAAAATTGTTCACTATGAAATTCCACCGATTGCCATTCCTTAACCTGCACAGGGTTCTTTCTAATTTCGGATCGTACTGCAATTCACCTTGATTAGAAGATCGAGTTACGGGCATAAATGAAAAATAAATTAAAAAGAAGCTATAGTAAAAATAAATAAATAAATAAAATAAAATTATATGTTAAAATTCCTAAAAACAATAAATTGCATAAAATCTTGGAAAACTATAGTTGGTATACTTGTTGTTTGAGTTATTTTGGAGTGTTGCATCAACCTATTTCTATAGAAAATTAATTTGTTGGAAACCGTCAATTTTAGCATTTTCACGGTCACCTTATATTTAATTCTTTTCGATTGTTACATCAATCTATTTCTATTCTAATATGAGTCCTTATTTGATAAAGATTTTCTAATAAGTAATGTTTTGCAAAGCATTTTTTTGGTAGACGTGTATTAAAAAGTAAAGAAAAGTTATAGAAAAATGTGAAAAATAATTTTTTGAAGAATGTATGTTTGAAAATAATTTTTTGAATAATGTATGTTTGAAGAAGTGAGTCTTAAAGAATCAAAATTGCAAAAAAATAAAAAACCTTTTGGCAAATTTCCCACGATATAGGAGCTCGATATCATTTTAAACACTTGTCTTCTCGTTTGATAAAAGTCGTATAATTCAAGAATGTAATTTTATCCTGACATGAAGTGTAAATACAACTATCAAAATTATTCTTCATTGCTAATATTCAGAAAGCTCAATCCATCTGCTGTTACTAGCACGGATCAGCAGGTAGTAGCCATAAAACTTTATGCACAGTATATTAAGTCCCCCCGCTTGTCTACCATTATCAAGAGATAATAAATTTTTGAATTGTAAATTTTTTGAGAATGTATAGTTGAAAAGTAAAAAAAATATTTGAGTTTACATGAAAAATATTTTATTGTGAGAATAAGTTATTGAAAATGAGTTTGAAAAAAAAAATTTAAATAATGGTAGACCAACCGGAGCTAATATGAAAATAAAAATAAAAAATAGAAAATTATTATAGATAGATAAGTCCGGGTTTTGAGATTCCAAAATTCAGAAGGTCATCCTTCTTATTAATATAGGAAGAAATCTTCATTGCTTTTCATTGATCGATATCCAATCAAACATTAGCATCACAATTTCCCCCATTGAATACGTACAGTAAATGTGTAAATCTGATTACACAAACTTGCTTATGGGGTTGCAAAAAAATTCCCAAACATGCGTAAAATACACAAAAAATAAAATAAAATTTGTTCGCTACTTGTACATTTTAGATTCAGGCGAGTTTGGATGCAATGGCGAGAGAGGCTGCCTAAGTGAATTTATATCACTGAGATCAATTTTCTTATCCACTGGACTGCTCAACTTAAGGCTAGATTTTCGTTTATTCCCCTGCAATCAATTAAATGACACCATGAATACAACCACGAAAAAATTGTCCCAAGCAGATGGGCATTTCATGAAAAACAGTTTATCCGAACCTTCACAGAACCACTGCTCGAGTATTTTCCATCAGAAGCAGTCTGTTCTCTGTAGCATCGCCTCATTAACCTTTTATTTTCCTTGTCTAATATGCTGTTTTCTTGAAACAGAAGTTTCACCTGAACACGTCAAAAAAATATATTTTATTATTCCTAGACTATATAGTCCATAACAGTTGATCCTCGAACCATCTTTCAATTAATCGTATACCTCCTCTTCAGCTCTATGCAGGTTAATGGTTAAATGATCCTTGTCTTTCTCCAAATTCTTCGCCTCAGCTACCAGTGCCACAACATTCTGAGTAGATGGCCTTAAGCTATGATTAAAAAAAAGAACAACTTTAGCCATAATTGACACTAGTTGTGAAACAAAAGATCAAAAAACAGTGAAGTCTAATGTAGTTTATTTACCAACATGTTCGTCAAAAGTTAATCTAGAATATAAAACTCACTTGTACCACATTTTCAGAATCTTTTGGCAAACTTCGATTCCACTATAGGCCTCTAAAAACTCATGTGCAGTTGATGCGATTTCATCCTTGCTAAACATAGTTGCCAACAATGAATCAAGTAAAGTTTGTTCCATAGATGTGTCATCAGCACATGCATCAATCTTCAGCCATCACATCAATACGATAATTCGATTAGTAAACCAATACCCAGAATGCCTTGGCATCACATAATGCAAAGTACAATCCATCTCATTATCTATAGCAGTATCAGGCACGAAATAGAACTATAGAAGGAGACCAGAAAATATTGGATGAAATAAAAATGCTAAAAGTTAAATACAAGACAAATTCAACACAAAAATAAAATCAAGGAATTTACAGCATTATCATATTATCGTAACTTCCCTACTCACAACATTCACTGAAACATTTTCGACTTGTACATCAAGTTATCTACACTCCCCTTCAGACTTGTGTCTCCCAATTTGGTCTCTTTTTCGTGTGTCAATTCATATCCCACAGAAATTGGTCCGTCGTTTATAGCATCCTCAGTTTCTTGTAGCAATTACAATAGTATCTCTCCAAATCAGATGATGCCACATTGCATCCTATCACATAACACATTTCAAGTCGGGAAAATAGGAGGTCACCAACCCATTGACCATTTTTGCAATTTTGTCCCCAACCTTCCAAATATAGCATTATGGTCTCCAATCTTCCACTTCCATTACAATCATTGTCCCAGAAGAAGATTTCCTTACAAATTGAAGTTAAATAGCATGTGAGCCCGTGTATAATTGTTAAAATAGCATATGAAGGCTCCCTTGAAATAGTTCGTCCGTGAGTTAGCATTTTTATAGAAGCTAAAGCAAAATACGTTTTCATAAATTTAAGTAATTTAATTACCAGGTATGTATACAAGGTTATAAAAGGTAACATCAAATTTAATCATCAAAGCAGGAATATAAAGACTGTTAGCTAGAGAACATGATTCTAACACCCCCCCACCCCCCACCCCCTCTCCTTACATCTATAACACACTTAAGGTATCAACCAACAAGACCCAAAATAAACGCATCAAGCATTCCACAAACTGGCAGACTCTCGCAATGCAGCAGAAGGCTACTCACATCCCCTCATTGCTTTCTTGGCATCTCCAGCTGCAGTACATACATACATTTTCTTTCAGGTAGTGGGTTGGTGAATTTTATTTCCCTAAAATGCTTTTCAAGGAAAAAACCTTCCTCTCATCATTTTCCAAACCATGACTAAACCATTACCAGCAAATATCCAAACCACCATGTTCACTCCCCAGCCACTAGGACTGAGGCCGTGGTATTATTAAGAAAAAATAGCTGTTCTAAAGTAGATATTTACATACAACACTTCTCATCATCTCAGCCATATTAACCATTTTGACAACAGCAAAAAAGGAAGTTAATGAACAATTTTAAAGGATTTGAAGAGTATATGTCCTTTAAGAATTTCACCTTCATGAACTGTCGTACAACAAAGCCTACAAAGATAAAAGAGTCCAGAGCAGAATGAGGAACTTCATCTATGTTAAAGAGAAGAAGACAGCTTACCTACAATTTCGCTAGACTACCTCTATGTTAAAGAAAAGACAATTGAGACCGATAGGTATGTGGAACTTTCAACAATTACAATGGTAACACAAATGAGTTCCACAATGACATGACTATTTGCAACACAAACAATGCGAAGATATAGTAATGGTTGAACCTATTTCCTTCCTTTGACAAAGAATTAAAATAATTCATTCACACAATATAAGCTTTCAATGAATTTATTGGCAGTAACAAGTTAAAGCAAAACTCAAAATAACAACAAATGATACAAAGTAACAGAAAATACAAACTACGTCAAATTTGAATTGCAAGGCATAAGAAATTACTGGCTATTAACATTAGATTAACTAAACATTTACTTTATGACAAAATAGCTACACATAGACTATATACCCAACATTCCCTAAAAAGAAAAAATAAACACATCCAAAACAAGAACGAAAACAAAGATAATGCCGTAGTAAGAATTACATCTACTATGGAAAATCTAAAGTAATACCTGACAAATTCAATTACTTGTGGACAATGATGTCTCTGTATAAGTATTGTCAAGTTACTAGGTATTCAACCTTCTGATTGCTTTTTTAAAACAAATCATAATTCAACATTAAGAATCCCCACTAATTGTACTAGACTACCACCCTATTTATCCTCATAGTCGCAGTTCAATTACAATTTCAGATATAAGCTCGAGTAATTTAAATTTGATTTAAAATGTAATCAAGGATAATTAGTGCAAGCCATAAATCCCAACTAGATATTACTCAACTTTCCAACAGCACTAACTTTTACCAATTGTAGATGACACATAGCAATCTTCATAGTTGACTCAATGGAACTCAAAAAGGATCTACATTTGACGGAGCAAATGTCATCGTTGACCATAAAAAAATCTTCTTTTTTTAGTTCAATTACATATTTTATTGACATGGTTATCATCAAAATATTCAAAAATGAATTGCTGTTGAAGGAGGCACCATAAATTAAAACGAACATATATTTCAAAGTCAAAGTAGAACAATTACATATTTTATTGACATGGTTATCATCAAAATATTCAAAAATGAATTGCTATTGAAGGAGGCACTATAAATTAAAACGAACATATATTTCAAAGTCAAAGTAGAAAATGAAATCCAAGAAATTATAACACTAAAAAACTAATGGTAACTAATTGACATTAATTCTCAACAATTTTTTTGTTTACTTGTCAATGCAATAGTAGCTAATCACTTCTACAAAAGGAGTGGAGAGTTTAAATATACCAACTTATTTACTTAAGATAGAATCAAGTTGCGCTGTATTTACCCCATGTCATGAAATCAATTTCCTGATTAATGAAATATTATACAGCAAAAGAGCAAGCATCAAGCTGACACGAAGAAGACTTAAAACTCAACTATTAAGAGGAAGAACACTTGAAATATTACTAATCAGCAAAAGAAATTAAAATTAGGTTCCAATTATGACACAGTTCAGTCTCCAATCCAAAGCCGGGCTTGATCTCTGGTCATTAAACTTAAAATGAAAGACACAAGGCATTTTCAACACAACACGAACAAAAATTAACTTGCACATATTTGGACCTCTATATGCATAATTTTTATCGCGTAAGAAGAAAAGCAAGGCACACACACTTCATCAAACGAAAATGCATCTCAAATCAAAAAAATTTCAACAATGTATAATATTTTCAGAAAACCTCGGAATTGCAGCAGTTATAATTAAATTTCAGCAAATATCGGTCTATTTAACAATTAACTTGAGCAAATTTTATGAGAAATCAATTTCAGAATGAGATGTGCATTACACAACTTGTCCCAGTATCTGAAACATCAAAATTATGTACAGAATGCTAAAAGGAAAGCAAGGGTTCAAATGAAGCACGCAAAAGAATCTGAAATTTAACAAAAACACTTCCTGTCTGCACACGACTTCAACAATGATGTTTTAATACAGTCATGTAAGTTACACAAGAATTTCACTTTATCCACTTCACTAGATATCCATAGTTCTATGCACACAATCCATATGACCTCACAAGAGTACCCTCCAAGTGTCAAATAACTCCATTGGCCATGTTACTTTAAAGTAATATCAAAAAGAATTCCCTCGATATGTTCATGGGCCATTAATAAATTTTTATTTCCATAGGTGAATTCAGTAGAATATTAAGTCCATCTGAAAGAACTTGATCAACAATAGAAAGTTCAACTAAACATGTTAAAACCTATCTGATGAAATATATCAAGGCATTCACGAAGTATACATACAATCTATTTGGTATTAAACTTGATGCCAAAACATTATTACGAAGAGTAATCGGCAGTATCAATATAAAACAATAAAAAGTTACTGTAGTTCCATAGTCCATGATCACCAGCAAACAAAAGTTTTGTGACTTCTCCGAAAACTCTTTGATTTAACTCAAAAATTTACGATTTTGAAGCCACCGTTGTCTTTCAGCATTATGCATTCTCTTAACACAAAAAAATAAGAAAGCAATTATATTATACACACTCAGTAAGACCAATATAAGAGCTTTGTCCTTTCTCTATATTCAAAGTCACATCATTGGTTAGTTTACAGGATAACAATTGTGGCTTTAAATAAATTTCCAAACAATCATACTACATGAACATCAAGATTGACATAAAACTTAACATAATGCCACGTAGCATTCTATGATTGGACAATTTAAAATACAATCAATTTTTCCATCTAATCATCTACTGCTACATGCAATAATGTCAAATCCTTATCGCAAAGAGGCATTATCCATTTCCAAAACTTAGTCCTATAAATCCAGCTTTCAATTGGTTACTTGTGCACTCTCCTTTCTCTACACACTCAGTAAGACCAATATAAGAGCTTTGTCCTTTCTCTATATTCAAAGTCACATCATTGGTTAGTTTACAGGATAACAATTGTGGCTTTAAATAAATTTCCAAACAATCATACTACATGAACATCAAGATTGACATAAAACTTAACATAATGCCACGTAGCATTCTATGATTGGACAATTTAAAATACAATCAATTTTTCCATCTAATCATCTACTGCTACATGCAATTATGTCAATATTTATGTCAAATCCTTATGGCAAAGTGGCTTTATCCATTTCCAAATCTTGGTCCTATAAATCCAGCTTTCAATTGGTTACTTGTGCACTCTCATTTATCTTGCCTCAAGCTTGCATCTAGTTGTTGCTCTTTTATACCTTTGCCAGTAATCACTTTGGAAATGCTCAACTTTGTTGATTTATTTGACAAACTACTAGAAACTCATGCATCCCAAGGGCAAGACTATTCCATCATTGAAAAAGAACTTTGATTTTTAAGATGCCAGTAATGACTTTAGTCATTTGGAAATGCTTGCCTTACTGGTTTTTTGGGCAAACTACTAGAAACTCAGGCAGCAAAAGGGCGACAATATTCTATCATTGAAAAAGAACTTTGATTTTCAGGATGTATTACGATCATCCAAGTTTCCATTTTTCTAAATGAACAATTGAATTTTTCTAAAAGAAAAGAAAAAAAGAAAGCAATTATATAATACACGCTCAGTAAGACCAATTTTCTATCTTCATATTTCCCCTATACTGTACCCAAAATCACTTCTTTGGTTAGTTAGCCCTATAAAACCTATGGCTTTCAATAAATTTCCAAATATGAGCCCCAACCTGTATAATTAACTGCTACCCGCACATAATTAACTATACAATCAGTAATCAGTAAACCACACAAGTAAGTGTTAAAAAGATTAAGAAAATTAGGCGAAGACATTAATTTACCACCTTTGTCTCGCATTGACACTTGTATAGATGCAAATCCTCAGACAATTTCTTATTTTGCTCCTCCAATTCGTGGACCCGAATCTCTGCTTCCTTGGCCCTCTCATCTGCCTCATTTGCAAAATCCATCAAAGCCTCACGATCGTGATCATAAAGCGAACATTCCCTCTCCCACTTATTGCACTGCGCCAACAATTTCGAACACTCCATGGCCAATTTCTGGTTCTCTTCGACAAATTTCTTCAGCTCCACGGCATTCATGCTTGCCTCCGCCTGAGAAATGGTCAAACATTAATAAAAATGAAAAATATAGGTGACATTAAATAAAACAGAAAATTAAGGGGTGTAAAAGTGAAAACCCTAGCGCTGTCGATAACGTTGTCCTTTTCTTTGAGTTTGGAAAGGAGACACAAGTACTGATTACGAAGGCGAAGGCGATCATCTTCGGAGGCGAGGAGTTTGAGTTGCAATGTTTCTGCAGATACCGGGAGTCCCAACGCGTCATCAATCGATTCTTTGATGTAATCGTCGGTTTCTTGTGGGAATTCCATCGAGAAAGTATACCTTAGGGTTTGTTGTTTGCTTTTCAGAAAAACCAATGAAAATATACCGTAGGTTTCTGGAGAGAAAATTCAATACACCCTAAGATGGTATTGATCTTGACCAAGGTATAAAATTGTAGGGGATGAAATCGAGTCTCTATAATGTATGGATCGAGAGGGGGAAGAAACGGTTTTGGTCCGAAATGATTTCAAATTGGGAATTAGAAAGAAGACCGACCGGCTAGCCGTTGGAGGTGGGGGCCCAATTCTCACGGGTAAATTTCCTCCTCGGATCCGTACTCAACTTTCAGTTAAATTCCAATTGGATCACTAAACTTCAATTTAGCTTCAAATTGTATCACTCTCTCATTTTATGTTACCTGGCATCCTCCAAACTTCCAAAAATTGCTTAATTAATGCTCATATCGTAATTGATCTTCCACATAATCGCTATGCATCACTCGAGAAATGAAAATAGTGACATTAGAATTACTCCAATAAGTTTAGATTGAATTGTTAAAATATGTATTTTTTTATGACGCCTAGCAATGGTAGGTTGGCATGTCATGCAACCATTATGTGGAATATCTTTTGTAGTATGACTGTCAATTAAGCAATTTACATCGGTTTGATAAACAACAGATGATGAAGTGGTGAATTTTTAAACTAAATTGAAGTTAATTGACCCAATTGAAATTCAGTGACCACATTGAGACAAATTAAAATCAATTGAAATTTTATTTCAATTTGGTCACTAAATTTAATTTATTTCAAAGTAATCATCTAACTTTAAGATTTGTTTCATGGTGGTCACTAATGTTTAATTTATTCCACATTAGTAATTGAAGTATGAAATTTGTTTCGCACACCTAGTTAGTCCCCTTACAACTTAAAAATAGTCTACATAGATTAACATCAATCCAAGAAGTTTTCAAATGAGTCATCCCTCTAACATAGCATGATAGCAAGACAAAATGCGATCGATGTCTCATTGATTCCAAATACCTCAACATGATTGACTTTCTGGCTTTTATTAATTCTTAGTAATTCAAAATAAAAAAAAAAGACTTAAAAATCGATGATCTATGTACGAATTCTAAGCATGTGGGTTCAATCCGATTCAAGAACAGAGTCGGGAATCACCACTTATCTTGTAAATGAAACCGTCATTTCCAACTTGGATAATGGCACCAAATTGTATTTTCGTAAGTAAAGTTTTCAAAGTTGTCATATTTCTAGCAACTATTTTTCATTCTCATTGTTTGAAACAACACAATAAAATAGGGATGGCAATGGAACGGGTCGATTATTCTTACCCCCGTCCCGTTGGTTATTTTGTCATCTTACCCTATCTTCATACCATGTTAAAGCGGGACATGAAGAGTTCATGCCCTCTACCCCATTTATTTTTATTTTTATTTATTTTATTTTTTTCTTTTTTATGTTATTAGTTAGTAAATGTTATTATTTTTTTTTCCAATTTATTATTATAACTTATGTTCTCTTTAAAAATGATGATAAATCATTTATTTTTATTTGATAAAAAATTTAAATTTAAAATTAACTTCAAACATGGGCGGGGACTATGTTTCCCATACCCGTCCCATACCTACTTCAAAGCAATGACAGCCGTCCTATTTAACCAATTAGATGTGTAATCTTTGCCTCATTCAGGACGGGACAACACGTGTATTAGGTTAAACGAATTTTTTACTATCCTCTAACAAATCATAACTTTCAAAACTTAATCCATTCACAAAAAAGAACAACATATCAAGTTTGAACTCAAGGATCCATCTTTCAGAAGAGAAAAAAAAAGTCATAAACATATATATAAAGTATATTAATTTTTATGGGTTGAATTTCTAGAAAAAATAAAAACAATAGAGTCAATTTTGTTAATCAATTTTAGATCTAGAATCGATTACCAAACCAATAACGGTCGATTCGAATACCAATTACATGATTTAAACTTTAGAAGAACTAGATCGAACCACTTGGCTACTGATAGGAATGTAAAATGTATATTTTTTCCTCATTATTTGATGCTCTCGTATGATTAATCAGTGTCAAAATGTACTCATTACGTTCATATTTTAATTTAGGTGACAATTCTATGAATATGGCGTAATTTGGAAGAAATAAGCGAACAAAGACCAAAATGAAAAAAAAAGTTAAGGACTGAAATGCAAATACTTAAAAGTTACGTGAAACCTAACGATAAACATTTGAGAGTTTTATGAGTCAATTGGATGAAAGAAGACATCAAATGGGTGAAATATCGTCAAAGTATGATCATACATCAATTTTCAATCGAAAAAGTTATGCACCGATTTTCAACCTCATATTGAGACCCATTTATTTACATGGAAAACGATCGAATTGGACGATGATATTTGAAGAAAAGTTATAGTCATTTATGTTAGCTTTCCAACGCATTTTCAATTGCCTTAATCGGATATCAGGAGAGAAAGATATGACTAAAATACTGAAAACTGTCCGACGGAAGAAACCTAAAACTATGTGGTCGCATAGCTTTAATTCTATGCGGTAACGAGAGGCGTTTCAGCAAATTTCAGAGTCCTGTTTCAATGTTCTATGCGACCGCATGACTTACTACCATAAGGCAGCATAGTTCATTCCCGATACGAAAATTTTGGTTTCCGAATTTAAATCAACTACCTATGTAAACAATTATAAATACATATCTTAAAACCTTAGAACAAAAAAGAACGTATAGAACGCCTCCACACTTCATTCTTCATTATTTTGCTCATAGATTCATGAATTGTAACTAAACTTTTATATTTGCTCAAAGAAGATTGAAGCATTGGAACTATATATTGTGATATCTAAATGGTTTTTCTTAGTTTAATTCATGTTTTTTAGTATTGAATATTCTTTTGCACTTATTTTCATGGTGTTATGTTTAATTGCTATGAGGCCTACTAGTTTGTTATTCGTTACAATCTACCGTTAACTTAAACATCAAATCTGTAATTGTTTGATTTCTTTAACTTGTGAAGCAACTAGGGTTTGATAATTTGCTGCTTTGGTGATTGTTGAATCTTAGGAAGAATATTCAACTAAATTAAATGCAATCGCTTGTGCTTGTGTTGCTTAGCTTCATCGATCTTTCTAATTTGTAATGTGATTATCAAATTAAATTTGGAGCGCTTGTCTTAGGTTATTTGGTAATTAGAGTTAATTGGGTCGCTTGTATTCTAATTAATTATAAGTAAGGAGAGATATGAGAATAACTCTAACGGTGAATATTCAAAATATGGGTTGACTTATACTTGCATCGATGATCAATTATAAAGTTTTGAATGTGAATATTGACTTGGATCAATGTTAGTCTTTTGATTGTTTTCGTTAATTTAATTTTCATTGTTATTAATTGTGTTATTTACAATTGTTTACATACAAAAAATCCAAAATTATTGTACGAAACATAAAATATTGAATTACATACTTTGCGTAGGATCGACCCTTACTTTCACTACTACATTAGTTTTAGAGGTTAAAGTATTACTTTTGGGTGCCTGTGACAGCACACATCGGCTACTTTTGTCCTTCCCTAACGAATACCAAAAATTTAAGAAAGTGAAAAGTTTCAAATTCTTTAGTATTTTCCTTATTCATAAACAACCAAAAGAAAACTAAATTCTTATAAGAGTATAAATGGTAACAAAACATGAAAAACCCAAATACAAGAGAAAGATTAAAATGTCATTATACTAATTAACAAATGACGACAATTAAAATAAAACTAAAAGCAATATATCACTTTAATCAATCTGCATCATTCTCATTGAAGAAAGATCGTCCTACGTCTTATGCTGCATATTCATCTAATGCATCAAGATAGCAGTAATCTATCTCATAATTCTGCGAAGCACATAGTAGTGAATTTTTCCAACATTGATGAACTCATAACAAGTGCACGAGAATCAAGAGAAATGGACTTTTTGTACATAGTTAACATCCGATTTAAGTAATGAGATGTTTATGGACGACAATTCTTAAGAACCAATAAATTTTCAATTTCATTATAGATGTTGGTGATACCGGTTTTTAGTATTGTAGTGTGGCCAACAGAACGCGACTAGTCCCATCCATGAATCAAGTTCCTGCACACTTAGACAAACGTTAGGTACAATGGCCTTCAACGATAAGGCAGGCAGCCGGGAGAACTTTGATGATTAACTTAGCTAACCATAAAAGTATATTTGGATGTGGGGTCGACAATAAATGAGAGTCACGAAATCGTGAATGATAACCGAGTTTGAAGAGAAAAAATTACCAAGCAAATTTACTATTGAGAGTGTAAAATTACTTTACTTTCGAATGGCACCACATTTGAGTTTTTATAGTAGAAAATGAGAGTTGGTTAGTATTTGATGGATAACACATAGACTTATCTTAATAGTCGGCGCATCAACCTCATAAGCGTCACCTCTGCTGTCCTAGGTTGAGGTGTCATTAAATGATTCTGAAAAGCTAGGCCTGTCATCTAAAAAGTTGATTATGAGGCATTTCTATAGAGATGTCAAATAAATTTTTTATATAGAATATCTTGTACGGAAGATCTTTTGGATGAAGTGATGCCATGGAGTTCCATGTGCAACAAAGGCTAATCGCTTTAGAAATAGGCTATAGTATTAAAGTTAATTTTGTAGATGTTGCTGCATAAGTAAGGCTATAGTGAAGGCTAGGCTTCAATTGTCCATTCACCTTTTCTTCCCTCATTTAGTACTTAGGTCATATGGGCTAACTTCAATCTAATTGAATCCTGTAAATACTAAAACTTAGTTAATTTTACAATTTATCTCAATTATTTGTTTCAACCAAAATACGCCACTCAGTCAGAATTTTTTATAAACAGTTTTACGCACAATTCTGACTGAGACAGCTTAACAGATTTGTGTTCCATAAGATATAATTTATTGCGAAATTAAATAAAAATGAACACCAGAAATAGCGTAGTAAACTCCTAAAGGAAACATCCACGAGCCTCCAGCCACGACTAAAATAATCCACTGCCAAATAATAAAAAATACAATAGTTTTGGTTTAGTAATTTCTCAAAATTAACTAAAACAATCAAAAGCAAATAAATAATAACTCCCTCGTTTTCTTATTCCTTTTGACTTGTTGGAGAAGTGAAATCAAAATCTTCGATCTTGACTTTATCGTTCACTATTGTATTTTGCTATAACCACTACCTGATTTAAGATTCATCAATCTTAACTCTTGTCAAGTAACATGATCTTTGACTAGGATTATGTCATTCAAGCTCAGGCGTGTTCTCTTCAATTATGGTTGAAGAACGCGATTTTGCTTTGAGATACTTTAATGAAACATTAGTCGGTCAGAACTCATCGAAGATGGTTAGAAAACTTTAATGATATTCTTTCATAGTGTCATCGGAGATGGTCAGAACTCACCTGCTGCAGGTTCGCCGACATAGGCAGATTTTTTCAAAGTATTGTTCGTCCCTTAATGATATTCTTTACTTATGTACGGACTCCTACAAAGCGCAAACGTCTCTTGCCTAAAATATAGAAGTTTTGCATTGTAAGAATCATGCAGAATATATTTGATATGATCAATAATTAAATTAAGGAAATTCTTTATTTGTTAAAGCAATATTTGATATGGTCAATAAAATGCTGCATCATTAAAACCTTGTCCAGAATACACAATGTGACAAAACTTGAGTTAAGGAAGGAGTACAGCCGCTCTCCCTAATTTCAATAAACGAAAATTCTTGTATCACGTCATCTATGTCTTGTACGTCATTGTTTTCAATATCATAATTCTGGTAAAGTATGTTTCGTGTCGTCTTGTAATAACCATTAAAAAATATCATTTTCATACGAGATATTTATCAACCTTTAATGACTGTAATAACATGATAATTTGGAAAATAACTCTTTTTGTTCTTTTTAAGACTGTCATACATATAATAATATTATTTTGAGAATAAATGTTTTATCGGTTATGGACATTTGTTACATAAATAATATAACTCGTTGAAACCTTATTAAGAAAAATTCTGTAGAAAAAATGACAATAAAAGAAAAATAGTGCATTATTCTTCAGCTTTCGAATTGTAGGTACAGAAACTACAAGTTTCTCTAGTAAATTTAATTTTACGAGGACTGTCCTTTTTTTAGCCAATTATTTCTTCAACCGATATGCTTCAATGAATTTTTTTCAATACCATTGCCATTTATAATATGAAGCGATATATTATGTTCAAAATATTTTCGACAACTTTTTATTTTCAATTATATTTTTTTTCTCATAACAATATACATTATTGAGACATCTCCATTTTCAATATTTCAAATACTAGAACTTCTTAGTGAGTTTTATAATTACTTGTGTCTATATACTCTCTAAAAGCATACACCTCCTAATTGGGCCATCTTTACTATTTGCTCCATTTTCTTTCAGGAAATTTTATCTTGGAATCGAATGTCATCACGCTTAGGCATGTCATTGATTTATGAAGTAAATGTTAATGGATTTCACTTCCAAGATGTCAATTCAAGTTCGAGCATTTAAAGGTGATGCGTGAAATATTGTTAATCTCTTTGGTCTGTAAACACATCTAAATTAATTATCTTTCGAAGTTCTGGTCCAAATTGTCTTTTGCGAGAATCTAGATAATATAATAATGTATATAATTTTTCAATTTCTTAATCCCTTTCATTGAGAAAATTGTTCACTTAAATTAACAATTAGCAAATCACGTTATAAAATATCGCGAGTTAGAGCTTGAAATATTATATAAGGGTTCAAAGTACGCATTTATTATCAACGTTCTTTACTTTCCATCTTAGTGCATTGGATGAATCGATTGTAAATATATTGTACGATTAAAGTAATTAGATAGAAACATTGGACTCTTACTAGTAAGTCAAATATGGGGGGAAAAGCTTTGATATTGGCATTATACTAATAAAATTCCTTAGATAGAAGTAAAAAAACACTTTGTTTGTTGAAAGGGTTTAACAAACAATAATAATAAATCATTTATTGCCATACCAATTAACAATTATTAAAAGGTTGAGATTTATGCACACACATTCTTAATTGTATAATTTGGAAATTATAATCAGAATTTAAATTGAACAGTAATTTTGCAAAAAAAAAAAAAAAAGCTTCATGTTGCAAATACAATACAATCATCCAGTATATGCATAATATCTATTGTATGTAGATGGTCAACGTGGAGGGTGAGTGGACCCCATTTATTACACTAATTAATTTTCAGAAATATAAAAAATTCTATTCATATTTTAACTAGTGATAATTAATGATCAATTTCCATAAGGAGAACAAAACTCATACATGAATTCATTAAATTGAAGAATTTTCTGATTATTCATTGAATGTCCATTTAAATTCTCATTTTGCATCAACATTGATTCAGTGATGGTCTAACTAAAGAGAAAAAATATTATATACGAAATTCATTGGAGCGAGGAATCTTCTTATTCTTCAGTGAATGTTCGAATTCTCAATTTTGTAGCTTTATTGATTCAGTGATGGTCTAACTAGATATTTCAAACAATAAAATATTATAATTATTGAACTTTTGGTTCAATATATTGTTTGCTTGAGTTGTACTAATGCCTATATAATAAAAACTAATAGAAAGCGAGTAATATAATATTCACTCTTCTATAGCTTTATAATCAGATTTACAAAATTCGATATTATATTGTATTATTTTTCATCATTCTCACATTTTTCTTTAAATGAGTCATCACAAGTTTAGTTGGATGCTTGTACATACTATAGGTTCAAATACTACATCAATGGTAAGATTTTTTGAATCAACAAACTTCATGTTTGGGGCAAAATTTAATTCAAATGATTTTATAATTTTTTAGAAGTATACTTCTTCAGGAGGACCATCATAATATATTTTGAGAATATTAGTACATGTAGAATCATGCTTCTTCAAGAGAAAATGTCATGATATTCTTTGGATTTATTTACGAATAACTAAACAATATTCTTCAATAATATTAGTATGTAAAATTTTATGATTATATATAAACAACAAAATGTTGTTCTAAAATATAATATGTATAATTCGTTCTTTGAAATAACAAAATATTATTCTGGAATAATGAATTATTTGTATATAAGTTATACTTCTCCAAGAGCATTAACATATTTATCAGACTCAAATTTATATAAAGTTAATCTTCAAGACTAACACAATATTTATCTAGAATATTGATTTGTATAAAATTTTGTTTGTTTATATATCAAAATAATATTCTTTTTGAATATTTATATAGTAGGGTTATGTTTTTTCAAAAACATTAACCCAAATTTTTTTATATAAGTTGTACTTCTTCAAGAACACAATGAGATATATACTCTTAAAAGAATAATAATTTTATTTTATTTATAAACAATACAACGTTCCTGAAATATTGATATTAACAATCTGTTCTACCTTTCGAGCTAAACAATATATTATTCTTCTAAAATATTGATATTCCAGATTCGTTCTACATTTAGAATGGTACATATAATATTTAAAAAATCAAAATTTGCGTTTTAAATGTGCAACAATGCAATATTCTTTGAAATATTGAACGAATATAAAGTCATTCTTCTTTGGATAAACAACATAATAAGAATTGAAATATGTTCAAATAAAGTATTCTCAAATTCCTTTAAAAAAAAATCTGAAAGATTTTGTTATCCAAAAATTCACGATCTTTCAATCAATTCAAAATTCGCTATTATTTCTCACAAATAGACCATTAGATCTTGATTTTAACCATTGGATTTGAATAACAAGTTGTGAACATGCTTTTCAAATTTCACAATGATCGGACCACGGGTAACCAAGATATCAACATTTGATCACAATTGTCAAAATTCTGCAAGTTTTTTGCACTGTCGAATTCAAATTTTTTCTTTATTTTGGGTGAGCTTCTTTCACACTTAATCTTTTGATGAGTAATTATTTCTCATACTTAATCAACGAGATTTCAAATATTGTATATTTGTCACTCTACAAAGTGAAACAATTATTTTTTATAGAAAGATACTTCTAGATAGTTTATAGTTTCAAGTTTGGTATGTAATGTAATCCATTATTTATACATAGATACAAGTGTCACGGAAATAGATACAATTTCCCTTAAAAATGAAAAAATGTACAGGACGTTAATAACTTTAATTCGAATTAGCTATCACATTTTCAAAGGAATTATGTCATTGTTCTATATTGTATTTTTTTACTATTAACTATTTGAAACTCTTAATCGATAAACATCAAAGTCTAACTACTTTATTGATTCTAATGTTGCATATGACAATGGGAAAAATACGTTTACTATGTTGCGTTGTATCATATTAGGGCTAAAGCTGATACCGAGTTATTGAATCTCACTTTGTTTGAATAACGTGGCCTTGAATGACAACCTTATTTTTGCCTAGGTTAAAGGATGACAGGTTTCACAGAGATCAAAAATAGGTCTGTAGTATCTAGTAATAAAAAAAAATCATGTTTCGCTTCATTCAAGCTTCTGTTTATAGTAAATATCTTAAAATATCATCAACTGATTTTTTATTATGAATTTAGGTTAAATTTCTTTTGTACATTACAATAATCAATACATCAACTCAACTCATGCAACATCGTTTCTTCCTCTTGATCAAAGCTACAGAACGCGTTAAGGCACTAAATCGGCCATACTAGTAATGAGTTACGGTAATTGCAACAAGGTTACATATGTCAAAGCTGGAAATATCTTCGATTTTTAGTACTAAAATGTCTTCATATGAAAGTTGTACCAAGGTAACTCCTAATTCTGAAATTTATATCACAAGACATGAATAACTAGTTGTATCCTTTAATAGTGAAGTGTTATCTTTTTTTACAACGAATTAAACAGATGAACTGAACCAACAGTTGTTTTCAATGACTGAATACAATTTTCTTTTCTGTAGGGTAAAGGTGTATCTTGAACTGTAAGACACGACAAGAGCTATCAAGGAATATGCTATTGGGGAACCAACTGAGAAGCTCTTGATGTGCGATGCTCATTCTTTTGATGGAGCAAACAAATATGGCGTAGATGCCTACACGTTTTTCCTACGTATATTTACATCTATCGCTAAACCTTAATCACCTCTTTTATTCCATAAGCAGAACATTAGATCAATGTCTACTGACTACTGTCACATTGTGTACTATAGGAACTCCCAGATTTTTTTGTGAAGTCCATACAGAATGAATCACAATTCAGTTACTGTGAAAGTAAAGAGAGAGTCTCGATGAATCCTACGACCTTTTGAGCAATAAAATTCCACTGACAACAAAATCAAAGAAATCACTCTTTAGGACTCCCAAAGCAGTTGCAACAAGCAAGAAGAAGATCGAAAGAGAGAGCAAATGAGGTAGCATCATGCTTACCGAATTATGATTTCTTTTACATGGATTGTATGAACTTAACAATTTGGACTTCCATTACACCTGAAGTGTGATGGATATATAGTTCTTGTGTTTTTATTTTAACTCCTCCGAATGTTACGTATCCTCCATGAGAATTACTTATGAATGAGCACCAGATCTCATTTATAACTTAGGCCATAATTATTCTAAAAGTAATTTAATTTTTTCAAATCTATGTTATAATGTTGTTTTAGTTTTGTGAATAGCTTTATATTTATCATAACATTCATCAGATAGAATTCAACTTTACTCATAGTAATCAAATTATTAAAAAAAATTATATGCTTACTTTTGGGGCAACACGTGCGTTAATATATATGAAGTAATTTATGAATAAATAACATGTAAAAGTATTTTTGGAATTTTCTACTATTATTGGCCTTCAATAATACCATAGTCCACATTCAATCTTGTGATTATCTTGTTGGTACATCTGAGAATCAACAAGTTACAAAGAAAAAAGAGATGTTTGCGTCTTCTCAACACAGAAACAGAAAATGCACACAACATTCGAAATTTCCAAAACCAAGCTAATTTTTATCAAC
>CAIGRB010064202.1:0-11088 GCA_903798255.1 Fraxinus quadrangulata
AGGTCTCAAACCTTTCAAATAGTTGCATACTTTTTTCTAATCTTTCATTTGTTGCAACCACCGATTCTAACCTTTCGAAACGTTGCGGCTGAAGCCCCAATGGACGGATTCCATCCAAATGTTTGTTAGTTGATCAAGAAATTGAGTTTGACCACATTTTTTATATTTTTTTGTAAAGGGCATAATGGTGATTTTCAATTTACTACATTAAAATAAGTTAAAATCAAATTAGAAAAACAAAAAAAAGAAAAAAGAAAAGAAAAGGGTAGATCTTCTTCCCCCCAATTATCTATCATCTCCTAGACCCTTTATTCTCATTTTTGCCCCCGTCAAAAAGAAATCTCGTTGGGGATTGATTTACGTTCGTGAATTGAATTTTAGACGAGATAAATTAAGGCTCTTTTGCGTTTTTGAGAAATCTCATTTTTATTTTTCTTTATTTTTTTATTTCTCTAATTTGGTTTTAACTTATTTTAATGTAGTAAATTGAAAATTACCATTATGCCATTTACAAAAAATATAAAAAATGTGGTCAAACTCAATTTCTTAGTCAACTAACAGACATTTGGATGGAATCCGTCCATTGGGGTTTCAGGCAAAAAAGTTAGGGGTGACGGTTGCAACGAATGAAAGATTAAGGGAAAGTCTGCAACTATTTGAAAGATTTGGGGCCTCTGCTGCAGTTATCCTTATATATTTAAATGGAACTTCAACTAAATATAAGATTATTTTAGGTGTATAAGGATTTGTTAAAATAGGTTAAACGTTTTGGAATGGACCAAGTTTCTATTAAGTGATGTCCTAGACTTGGCCATGTAGATGCACAAATTGAAATCTGACAAGTGTCAAACGATCCAAACGAAGGTGTGGATTGAATTAATCGTGATGGCAGCAGATTCTGTAACGATGAACTCTCTTAATGGAGTAGGTTCCATTTGTAACGCAACCCTTGTGCAGTCGAGTAGATGTAAATCTCAATGAATTGTGCGATCCTGGTTGACAGGGGATGGATGGAAGAAGTCATCACATGAATTGAGCCGTGACAATCATGAGTGGCGATGATATTATAATACTTTGTTCAAGGAAAAATTATTGAATAAGTATGAACACAGGCTTAGCCAAAATCTTTGAGTTATGGGGCAAACGAAGTGTTACAATAAATTACAATATAAAGCTTATAAAAAATAGTATTGCCATCTTTGTAGTTAATCATAGGTATAATAGGTAAAACTAGTAAACATTTTTTAGCTAAATATACAGAAAAGTAGACCCAATTTTCCAATAAATTGATTGCAAATTCAAAGAAAAACTCTTCGTAAAACTTTAATCATGACCAATGCCTAGAGTCCAATATACCTAACCTCCTATGATGAAATTTTGGCATTCACCATCTAAAGTTTTTTCATTGGAAATCATAAAACAATGCTCTTCATTTAAACACTTTTTGTTAGCAAAAAAATTTCTCTGCAAATAAATAAAACAAAAGATGCAAAACCCATTCTGAATTCGATATTATTTTGAGCTTTTCCTAAGAAATCGAAAGGGCTCTTGCAAATTTGTAATTTTATCAGAATTAACAGACTTTTTTTTTCTCTCAAATTTCTTCAAACCTAACAGCAGAATCAAAAAGGCAAAAAATCACTACTTTCCAGAGAAAGAGTTGCAGAAAATAAAAACAAAGAAATACTTTAAATTGCTAAGAAAAAAAACCTTAATGCAACGAAATTAATGATCAAATCATGCTTAACCGGCCGCCTGTGCTCATTTCTAAAATGTTTAAATGTACAAAGAAAACAGTCTGATCAAAATGAAAAAGACGAGAATAATCTAAACCTAGTCTACATCAACTACTTAATCACTACTATTAGTTAACAGTTTATATCAGCAAATGATTTCAGTTAGAACCAGAGATAAATCATTCCTCTTTTGAGCATATGATTTCCTCAACTTGAAGCATAGTGCCCACAAACAAAAAGTAAGAAGAATTGATTTTCCAATGGTCCCATAATCACTTTTTTTCAATGATTTTACTTTTCCACTTTACAGTAAGATTGTGACTCTGGGGACAAAGAAGGAGCTTAGTGTTCTTGCAATCCACATCACTCTTCAATCTAGATATTGATACTTCAGAAACAAGGAACTTTATCCCTCTCCATTAAGATATTTAGGTAGATATCGCTCATTGATGCACCTAATTAACCAACACAATGTCCAGTAGCTAAAAAAAAAAAAGATGCTAAGTATATATTTCAACTCTGGTTGAACCGTTGGTGCAATGGATTGGACAGGACGAGAGATAAAGTTTGCCATTTATCTTTCTTTGTAATCGTATCCTACACTGTCCATTTCAACATATGGAGCATCCCTTTCTTGTGAATCCAATTTAACAGTGACATGAAAATCGAGAGAAGTGTTCAGTAGTGTTGGGTTTTGATACTCGATTAATCTCAAGCTATAATATAAACGTTGGATTAAATTATTACCAACGATCAAGTCCAAAGACTCAACCCGAAAATAATGTGAGGCTGTTGGAAGTAGTTTAAATAATTAATATTGCTCATGGTCCATATATATTATTTCTTGGATGGCTTTGAATCTTGACTCATTTAATCTTTTATTGGTCCAACTAAAGCCTTACCTAGCCTATATATATTGTGTCTTTACCCCAGCCGTAAAGTGTGAAATTTATGTTGTGAAAGGAGAAAAATGTGACTGCATTTTTGAGAGAGACCATTTGCTTTGAGTTCCAAAAAATCCTTGTCTACTTCAATTTTTGGTCTCTATCTTGTGTTCCTTCCATTATTTTTTTCGTGCCTTTGTGGCTGCAAATCATCACAGTTATCTTACCCTTTGTAGGTGAGATCAAAGAACAACCAAGGTGAATATATTGGTTGTGGGTTTGAGCCATTTGGATTGATTGTTTGGTAAAGAAAGGTAACATGAAACTGAGTCCGGAAATCACCATGTTAACGATCTTTAAAGCAAGCTTCCGCGACAAGCAGTAATAAATTTCACCCGTGTCGAGTTCAAATTAACAATGAAATAGTCGTGTCACTTGATTCATTGAGGGATATTTGGTATATGAACAGCAAAAAATGACAGGTTATAGCTTCTTTTTTCTTCCTCAGTAATGTTCACTGCCATACATTTCACTTTAACAATGTGCCATGAAAGGGAACGCAACTCAGATGCAATTCAGTTTCACAATCCCAGTGCAAGAAGTCAGAAAACTTGGGAGTAGAGCAAAGCTAACATGGAAGGATCTAGTTGATTCAGCTCCTCTCTAAAATCTAGCTATGAACGGAACATATTGGTGTACGTAGTCGACCCCAAATTTAATAAGAAATCTTATTACAGGCATTATTGATACCTTCCCAACATTTTCCTTCGCTAATTCTTCAATACTTCTTAAAGGGAACTAGAGTATTCTTGATAGACAAAGCGTTACTATAGGTTATGCTTACGAGATAGTCGAATTATCTGCTTCTGCGAGATTGGGAGTAATCAATAAAATACTGTGGAGAATGTGTATTGAGAGAGATGCAAGAGTGAATTATTTAAAATTTCTAAACGAAAATATTTAGTGGCTCATTAAACCACAACTCACAAGGAAAAAGAAATATTAGAAATTCAAAAGCATTCTACAGTCATGCCAATGTTGCAGTATTATACACATATGGCATGATAGGTGAGATGTTGAAACATCATGCTTAAATTACGTAGTTATTACATCTCACTTCTTAAGAGAGTTGTCGAGAAGTGACTACGGGATCGCACCATGCTCCTTCTGACCAGGAGGAGGAGCAGACCACGGGATATACGGCATCAGAGGAGTGCCATGCTGAATAGGTCCAGGTCTTACAGAAGCCTTTGAACTTGGAACTGGATCAATTGGACGGTAATCATCCAAACTTGCATTGCCTTCATCGTCCTCATCAGAGTGTTGAGCATTGCTATTCTCCTGCAGATTATATGGAGTAAAAATGAAACAAGTTCTTGTCATGAACAATACCTTGCAGAGTCTCTCTTAATTGAAGAGGACAAGAACATGAAAAATTCAAGGTCACTGAGGAATCTTAGGTGAGAGTATCTGGAGAAAAAACAGAACCATATCACGTTTATGTCGTAAACAACACCTTCCATCTTTCAAAGTTCGGCCTCAAAAGCCTTCGCGTATTGATCAGAAATCAAGTCTTGTTTGAAAGAAAAGATGGAAATAGTAAAAGAAAAGAGAGCGCTCAACCGCAATGATAAATTGTACCAATATAAATTTCTCCCCTCCCAGCTTAAGCTGTATTGAGTGAGTTTGATGTGGCATCAAAATAGGAAAATCTTGTATTCGAGTCAATTATGAATTCCACGTGATTCCATGGATGTAAAACTGAATTTGATTTTAACACGAGTGTTCATGTTGAAGATGCAATATGTATGAATAAATAAATTGCTCTCACGTGTAACCACTTATTTCTAGATAAGATGATCTAACAAACAACACCTACGTTTATATTGTCAACAATACCTTGCAGTCTCTCTCTTAATTAAAGAGGATACAAATATGAAAAATTCAAGTCTACGAGGAAAATCTTACATCTAATTGTACACTACATGTGCTACACAAGTTATATGGCGCTAATCAGTTAAGCCGTTAAGTTGAAACAGCATGTACCTTAAGTTTCCTTCTTTTCACGAACAATGTCTCAACGTTCCCAAGATGTATGGAATCAATGCCTGCAATCATCAATTCAAAGGTTACTAATGTAGTGTAATGCAAGGAAAAACTATTTAGCAAAGGTTACAGTAACATTTAGCAATTCTCGTCATTCGTACAACACTCGAAATGTGACGAAGGAAATTGCTTACTAGTAAAATATAATCAATTGAAGAAACTTGAAACAAGTTATGATAAAACATACACCAGTTCTCTCCGTGCATGAAAATATCTGGTCACACACACACATGCAATTACAAAAATTCATGTATCTTGCCAAAGTTCATCCAACAATAATAAATCAATGCCATTATGTTAGCAGCAAGTTCAGAACTAGAAATTAGATTTTTAGCTACACCTTGAATTTTATTTTAACAGAGAAAAAAATTGCTCGAAATGAGGATCCTGACAGAATCCACTAAAAGTTTCAGTATGCCTACAATATGAAGATAACTAGAGGATCGAATTTCGTGTTAGATCCTTTATTTCCCTGGGATCGTAATTCAATTAGACAGATCACAGCCTAGTCAAGGCAAAATCTACAGGTTTCCCGTCGGATCCTAAACAAATTCATTCTTACCTTCCAATCAAAGGGTGTCAGCGGGCAGAATTTAAAGTCCGATTCAAAGGGTTCATAATGAAGCAACAATGTCGAAGCTCTCGACCAAATTTAGAAAAATATCATTACACATAATCATCTAGTATATGAGCAGAAGTATTGAACCACCTCATCTAAAGGCTTAAACCATTAGATAAGACAAATTTATCAATTTTGATTTTGTCCAAAACTCATCTTACAAATGCAGGTTGGATTATTTTTTATCAAAGGCCTAATTCGTACACAATTTTCCGAGTGGATGGTACTTAGACTTCAACCTATAACCTTTATAAGCTCTGATACAATGTTGAATCATCTAATATAAAAACCTAGGCGATTACAGAGTTTGCCTTCAACAATAACACAAAGATGCAAACTTTTGTTGACTTGTAACACAGGAAGAGTCCCAAAGTCTTGGTCTAATAGTTAAAGGTCCAACCTTCAACTTCAATTTCCTGACATAAATTCCTCACCCGCCTTCTCCAACCCCTAGTTAAGTTAGCCATTATCCACAAATCACTGGACAATAAAGGAGACATTTAACCTTTAACAAGGAAAAGAAAAGAGAATGGTGAAAAGGGGCTCATCTAACACTCATAGTCCGACTACAAAACAAGCGAGAGTAAATTTGTGAATCGCTGAGAAACCATACACAGTATATACTTGTGAAAGGACAGGAAAAACACGAGATTTTTACTACTTATCACTTTGTAAATTTCAAAGCGAAGAACTTCGCACCAATAACTAAAAGAAGAGATAGTTACACAATTCAATTATTACCCCGCCAATCTTTCTCTATCATTAACATATGCCTCTTAAATGATTCAACATTTCATGCATCAAATTCAAGTCATTACCCTGTCAAGAATCACTTCATTAACATCACTATCATACCCAAAATTAGCTAAGTGCATAAAATAGATAAATAAATAACATTGTCTTCTTTAGAAAGAGTTTCACTGATACAGAAAGCAGCAAAGTTTACCAGGATTTAATGAGGCGTTGTCTTCTTGGCTGGAATAACCAAGATACATGAAACCTACTGTTCCAATAACCAAGAACAAAACCAAGAGCCCAAAATACTTCATAATCTCAGCAAAAGTGTTCTACCCACAAACTTTTCTTTTCTCTTGAAAACCCTGTTTCTTGAAAATCTTAACAATCCACAAAAATATACGAAATCCGAGAAAAATAATACTATTATTGAGTTCTTCCCCTTAAAATAAAAACTCTACCAATTGGAAAATTTCTTCAAACGGATCAGCCTTTGGTCACCCACCTTGGATTTTGAACGTCAAAAGAAGACCAGAAAATCAGGAAAGATATGGAGAAGAATGAATGCAAGCCCATGTCCTAAAAATATGCATATCATGGAAGTAATGATATAATAATATTAATAATTTTTTATGCATAAAAAATATTATATATGCAGGTAGTGAGCATCGAGCAGTTCATGTGAGTTTCATTCTTCTCTATCGTCGTGGCCGGTGAAGTTGGGGTTACTGTGGCAGTAAATGGTTGAGTGAAGCTATTACACTTACTACTTTTTTTTTTGCAGAGAACGGCACTGGGGATTGGGGAATGAATGAAGCTAATTGAATGTTTCCAGTGTGTTGAAATCTGAGCCTTGCTGGGTTTCAAGATTGCCATTTGTACACGAAAGCATTGATTGGATTTGATCACTGTTTTTAGGTGCAAGACAGGAGACATATCCCATTTCATCTCGAGTGGTTTATAAAAGTGTGTTGAAAATTGAAAAAATAATGTGATAAGATCTAAGTTATTGATTTTGAAAATTATTTTTTAAATTATTGGTCAAAATGTTATTAATATGTATTTTGTAAATCAATTTTGTAATCTAATTTTATACATTTCATTTTTTTTAACATTTTTATCCTTAATTACACATTTGATTGCGCAGATCATTATTTCTATCAATTTTCTTCAAATTTCTCAATTTAAAAAAATGTAAAATAACAAATATATCCTCCTATTTAGATTTAAAAAATAAATAACGAAATTATTTTTTTAAGCTAAGGCCCTAAATGATAGCTCGGTGATAAATGAGGTATGGGTGCAAAGACAATTAGGAGGTTTTCTAATTTTTTTAATAATTTATTTGAAACTCGTCTGCATTGTTTAAAAAAACTTCGAACTATGGTTACATTTAGTTCTGTATTTTTTATTTATATAGGAAGGTAACTTTTTATTGAGAAAGAAGATGAAAATTGATAGAAATTATGTTTTATACAATCAAATGTGTAATTAAGGATGAAAATGTCAAAAAATAAAAATGTATGGACGTTTTTCACAATAATAGTGAAATATAAGGACGTTATATGCTACTTATCCTTTTAATAATTTCTTTGTAACTCGTTTGCACTTCTTAAAAATTTTGGGATTATGATTGCAATTATTCTTTCTTTTCTTTTTGTTTTATTTAAACAAAATGATATATTCGTTATTTCGTAATTTTTAATTGAGAAAATAGATGAAAATAACCTTTTACGTAATGAAATGTGAAAATAATGGTGAAAAAGTTAAAAAAAATGAAAGGTGATGACGTTTTCTATAATAATAGTGAAAGGTAAGGACGTTATATGTTAATTACCTTTTTTTTAAACACGTTACACGTATATTGTTTTGACATTAACTTTAATACCCTTCCACGTGACGTTTATCATTGTCTTTGATTTTCCCAAGGCTCTTTTGCATCACTAGTGAGAGAATATCATCCCAAACTTAAACAACGATGTACATCTGAAATAATTATATTTTTTGGTGCTACCAATATATATAATTATATTATTAACTTTATGCCTAAACAATATTAATGCAAAATAGAAGCTTTAATTTAGCCCATTTATTGTTAATTAATTACATTATCGACAAAATATTTAGTGCCCAATTTATTCAATTTCACTTTTATGAATGATAGGCAACCATACGGAGCGGGGCTAAGGCAGCCCTCTCCACCCCACTCCAACGAAGATTTCTTGAAGACGGGATGGGGGATAAGATTAAAGGATTATGCTACATAAATATAATCCTTCACATAGCGGTGTCCGGCCCACCCGACGACCCCCTAGGGTGTCTATTATGGACACCCATATGTACCCCCTTATGGTAGTGTAGCATTATCCAAGATTAAAATATCTTCATCTCCCACCATGTTTCTCCGTTTATTTTTTTATGTTTAAAATATGAATTGGGCAGAGACCACATTTAAAATATGAATTGGGCTGCTTTGATTTTTCGATAAGATGAGACGGGACAATTTATCATCCCTACTTTTACGAGAAAATATCTAACTTCAAATAGCTTATTTTCCATAAATTCATCTTGGTTACCTAGAAAAATACTTCTCCTCTATTTTTGTCAAATAAAAACTATAAATATCAGAAGAACACGCATTGGCTACCATGGAATTGTAATGAATTAAATTACCAAAATAAATGCCCTCACGTTACTCTTCATCCTTTCGAGAGATCGAGAGAGTGATGGGGATGTGAGACTTTATTACATGGTCCATTACATTACTTCAAATTTATATACGCATTTATGTGTATCTGATTCGATCTCTAAAACTGTATAAAAACGCATAACAAATTTATTGCTATACAAAAGTTTCATATGTAAACAATTTTTAAAGATAAGTAAACAAGATTTAAATACAAAATCTTTGTCAATACTAATATATTGGAACATACTCATCTCCATATTTAAGTTATTCGAAAAGGAGACAAATTGAGATTTTATAGCATGGACTTTCATAAGTCTAAATTCCATCTTAATTTGACAATCTAACTTCAATCGGGAATTTTACTCATCATTTCTAAAATTGTAAGTTATTAAGCGAGACACTTAAAACTTGAATTCAAGTCACCGTGTAGTGTACATTCATTAAAGATTAAGCTACCAGAAGATAATGTATTTATTTATTTAAAGTTTCTTTTCCAAAACATGTCATTAGAGATCTAGCATGAATTGCGATCTGTTGTAACGTTGTTCAAATAATTAAGAAATTGTCTATGGAATAATAAAGAAAAAGAAATTTATAGGCGTCCCCGCGCCCAAACTAGGCGCCCCCGCGCACTATTGGAAGTTTTCTCACCCGAGAACAGTAGCGCCCCTACGCTACCATGAGGCACAGAACGACCATTGTGAGTCAGTTTTTCTCCAATTTTTTTATCGTTTGGGTTTTAATTTTGGTGGCTTTTCAGCATGGTTTTCACACCATTTCGTGATGAATATTGGTAGCCTATAAATATGTAATTTTGTTCATGAAATAGAATAATGAAAAATCATTGTTGAATCCATTATTATTCCATAGCATATTAAACTTTTTTCATATTCATTCATCCATTTATGTTCTTCAAGTTTGGGTGGAAAAGTATTTTCTACAACAAGGCTTGATTAATCCTTCAAATCATTTGTCGGAAAACTCTTAAACATCTCAACCAATCCAGAGAGGAGGGAAATATAATTTGAGGACAGCGATCACGCGTTTGAGCATTTAATTCTTGATTTCGGTTTGTTCGTGCTTTGTTTATCATATTGCTGCATACTTTAGTGAGTTTCTTCTCCAACCAAGTGTCGTTTCTAACAATCTCAAACTATATTTTGCGATGGAGAGTGAAACAACAATGGCAATAATAAAATTAATGAATCAAGATTTGGTTCGCTAGGTTCATTTCGATGGTACTAACTTCACGCTGAGGCAAGACACGATCAAATTTCTACTAATAGCATTGAAGATTTTCTACATTCTTGATCCGGAATTGACATCATTACCAGAACCAACACAAGGAGAAGCCAAGGCTATAAAAGCGGAATGACAAAAGTGACAAGAAGATGAATTAATTTGCCGTGGTCACATCCTCAACGCATTGTCGGACTGTTTGTATGATTTGTACACCAACACAACACCAGCGAAGGAAGATATGACATACTCTTGAAAGTAAGTATAAAGCGGAAGAGGACGGTACGAAGAAATTTTTAATCTCCAAGTACTTTGATTTTAAATTTTTTGAAAACCTACAATTACTTCCATAAATCCATGAACTACAAGTACTTGTCAACAAGTTGAAGGCGGTAAAGATTGAAATCTCGGAGACCTTTCAAGTGGGGGATATAATTGCTAAACTCCCCGGAACTTGGAAAGGATACTGGAAGAAGATAATGCATAGTTCCGAGGATTATTCTTTGGAACAATTGCAGAAACACTTGCACATTGAGGAAGAATCAAGAATGCGAGATAAGAATGAAAATTCTTATGAATGGACTTCCAAAGGCAATGTAGTGGAGAAAACTGATCTGCCTCCAAATTCCAACAAAAGAAAGCCTTCAAGGAACTTCAATAAGTCCAAGAAGAAGACCAAATGAGGGTGTTTTGTTTGTGGAAAACTTGGACATTATGCAAAGGAGTGTAGACACCGGAAACAAAACAACTTCGAGGGTAAAGTGAATTNTCATTATTCAAAACTTATCATGAAATTGATGGAGACCAAGAGATTCAAATGGGGCAACGAGGTGCAATCTAAAGTAATGGCAAGGGAAATGTTGATATCATCTCACTTCTGGGAAGACCATTATTTTAACCAATGTACTTCATGTTCCTGATATGAATAGAAACTTAGTTAGTGGTAATCTCTTGGGAAAATCGGGCATAAAATGTGTTTATGAATCCGAAAAATTTGTACTATCTCTTAATGAGAAATTTGTTGGTAAAGGCTATTCTAGTGAATGAATGGTCAAATTATATACCGTTGACAAAGTTATG
>CAIGRB010064221.1:28131-45308 GCA_903798255.1 Fraxinus quadrangulata
GATCCTAGTGCGCTTTTTCATATATTAATTACATTAATCTTTTGCATTAAAACGTCATTGTTGCATTTAATTAATAGTTTTAGTTTAAATTGCATGTTACTCTTAGTTAAATCATAAAATCTGAAAAACTCATCTCAAATTTGATAGATTCGGTTAAGGTCGATATAATAAAAATCAAGTCAAATCAATTCTCGTGGGAACGATACTCGAAATTCTAGGATTTCTACTTTATTACTTGTCAACGAACCGTGCACTTGCGGTAAATTAAATTCGAAACATATTTTCGTGAACAAGTAGAGCCAAATTTAGCTAACTAAAGTTTTGAAGTACAAATCATAGACTTATTTTGAAACTAGCTCTTCCCTTATAGTCAAATCATTTGACTTCCTTATTTCCAACTTTGACTAGCAGATAAAACTATTTATTTTGAAAGTTTCTTATTTACATGTAAGTAAAGAAGTGATTGTTTGATAACTTTTTGCTAAAGGTTTTGTCAACTTTTCAACTCGTCAAACTCCAATTTAACCACACATTTCATGGACCAACAACTTTCATCGACTATTCAAACAAACACATTACATCAACTTATTTGCTAAAACTTTTAGCAAAAGCTTTTTCAAACCACCTCTAAATAAACTTTTTAAGCTTGGCTAAATTAAGTAAACTTTTTAAGCTTGGCCAAACATGCTCTTATATATGTGGGACAAAAACAATGTAGAAATCTCGTCTCTATAAGATATATTACCTTGTCCCCAATCTCGGAAACAAATATCGAGGAGAATGCAGCCGTGAAACCTGACTTGGAAATTGCTGCTAAGAGTGATGAAGGTCTTTTCGTGAAAGCAATGAGTGAAAATACTAAAGCACATCCACATAGCACAAGAGCTATAGAGAGGAGATACGGAATTTGATTAGGAGACTTCTCACTGCCATTCAATAAAGATATTAAACATAAGTCTTGGACTGAAATGTAAGACAGCTTCTCCTTGGTCCATGACACCAGAAGTGGCATTATCAGATACATCAAATAACTAGGTGTCTATTCACATGCCAAGAAATTAGAAGCAAAATAGGATGGGAGCATGTTTGGTAATGCTTAAAAAGAAGTGAAAGTTACTTTTAAGCTTTTTTTTGCTGAACAAAATTTTAGAAGTTACTTCTTCTTATTAAAAAGAACTTAATTATCGAGAAAGTATTTTCAGGAAAAGTAACTTTTGAGCTTAGCCAAATATGCTCCATAAGGAATGGAATCATAATGATCTAATATTTTTTCTCAGTGAATACTAGAGTGATAATTATATCTTCTCTGAACGAAAGAAATTAAATCAAATGCCTACAATATAGGTTTTTGGTTCCCAAGAAATAATTTGCACACGCATAATTTAATGTCAAGAAAAAAGGTAACATTATCAGTAAATTTTTTCTTCTCGGTCCAACATTAGTACATAGTAGCCCAATTTTAGCAAAGGAATAATTAAAACGATAAAAGCCCAGATGAATATAATTTACCTGAAACATGTATGCTATCTGAGTCTAAATCATACATTGTCAAACAATAATTCATTATCAAAATCATTCGATAATTTCAAATTGCATGATAAAAAATAAAAAAAGGAAACTTGCCTTTGAGATGAAATATCATTAGGTGTTCCACTGACACAGAAATTTTGGTTGTCATTTTCCTGTCTCCCTTCATAGTCACTGGATCCTGTACCAACATTCAATGCATTTCTTTTGACAGCTCTGTGCCCCGCATGCATCCATGGTGACTCTCTACATTGTACTGAACAAAGAAATTATCACTCATTACTACAATACAACAACAAACTAAGCCTTTTCCCCATCAATTTTGGGTTGGCAAGAAACAGAAACAAATTTATGCAGAGCATGGAAGCTCCATTCTGAATAATCCAAGAGAAAGTACATGAAAGTCAAAAGAACAATAGAATCAAAACCATAAGATCAGAGTTCAATCTAAAAGCCGTTTCAAATATTCTAATAATAAATAGGACTCCACGCCTTTATGTCAGTTATATTCTTTCAATCAACAATCCCACCTATGCAAAACCGAACCCAAATCACTTCGCATACCGGACACACAAATAAATCCAAAAGAATACCTTTTGTACTTGTACAATACATAATGTCAACGTAATCTTTTTCCAGTTCATCGTACAACAAGTAAAGGAAGTTATCCCACTGTCGCCCAGATCACAATACGTTCAATTTAAAGAAATGATCCAACTTCAGATATACTCAAGAATCCATCCCAATTTGAAAATTAAAAGGTAAGTTTAAGTCACACAAGTTAAAGGGCAGTAAAACACAACAAATTCAATCTTTATCAAATTTCCAGTCTAACGGAGCACTTACATGAACATGAAGATGATGTAATACTCCTTGGAACAAAAGAACTAGAGGGAAACAAATTATACAACGCGAAAAAGGGTGGAAGCAATTTCTTGTCCCCATTTCTTGTTGCAATTAAAATTTGGGGTGTTTGTATAGCCAGAACTTGCATTTTGCCACTGTTTACAAACTATTGAAGCCCATTACACAAAATTGGCACTTAAATAACAGTGAAAAGTAGGAACTATCAAAACATGGTAGTGGACAATTGTAACGAGTTTTGAGATTGAGACGTGGAGGGGATATATTAGTGTGTCCGGTTTTCTTTGACTGGGATCTCCTCACCTCCAGCTTCTTTCTCTCCAATTCCTGCAGTTCCGTTTTAGAAACCAGACACGACGTTTTCAAAACAACGGTTGGAAGGAATACTCTGGAGAGCTCGAGTATTGCGACTTCAACTGAAACTGGAGAAGATTGAAGAAAAATAGTTGTCGTAAAAGCACACTAGGCTCGGCCCATCCAGGAATAGACCAGTACAGCGATCCTTTTCCAAGCTGGGCAGTGACATTCACACAAGACATTCAGCCCAGCCCATCCATGATAATGGACATGTGATGGGGTGCTACATGGGCTGGGCTGATAATAGACATGTCTGGCCAACAATTGTTGATGAGGTAGTCATGCTCATGTCAGTCTAGTCTTATGCGGGCTGGGCTGGGCCGAGTTGCTCACCGTCAACATAGGAAAGAGTTCAAAAGTAAGGTTTTAACTATACACAATTCAAAAATCAGATTTTAAATTTGACAAATGTAAAAATCAGATTTTAGTTAATTAATTAAAAATATTTAATGATTAAATATAATAAGATGACAATTATATAACTAATGGTTACATATACATAATAATAGATCACATGTCACATATTTTAAAATTAATTGATCACAGATTAGTTCGAGGTCACGGATCAAAAAATTTGTACGTCACAAATTATTTCGAGATCACAGATTTTTAAATTAGTTGGTCACATTATTTTTGAGTCACACATTATTAAATTTTTAGGTCACAATTGAGTAATTGGTCACAAATTACTAAACATTTGGTCACGGGCTACCACCACTACCACTATGACCACTTTCGACCACCCTCACCATGCCACCACCACAACACCACCACCAACAAAGCCACTGACAACCACCTCCACCACCAATCACTTGTATATTAACCAATCCACAATCTCACCAACATGACCCATGTCTCCACCACCTACACGACCACCGCCGAAACCACCACAGCCACCTCCATCGCCACAACCATCTACCAACAACAACCACCACCCAAACCACCACATATCCACTCAAACCACCAACAACAGATCCGCCAACACACAGTCACACACCGACAACAACCAATAGCCACACACACATATCCACCACCAACAACAGCCAACCACCAACAACAGCCACACATATATATCCGCCACACATACAGATCCACCGGCCACAGCCACACACAGAGATTCGCCACACACCCACATATCTGCCGTCTCTCCGATTCCCTCAACTTCGTGACGCTGCTGTGACCGGTAGCGTCTCGACGCTGCTGCCGTTCACTGCAGCGTGCGAGGATGTGAACGGTAGCAGCACCTCGACGCTGTTCAATATTAACAGTTTCTTAAATATAATTATATGGGATAATTCCAAAAACGCACTGTTAGAATTTGTGATTATCTGTGTGATTATAGACGAGATTATATATAACTTTTAATATAAACTCATGTAATCAGTACTGCCTTTATAACATAATCTTAAGTAATGGGTAGAGGTTGTTGGACAATTTGTTATCGTCATAATGATCTTTCATGTTGAATCACCAACAATTTGTAAATTGAAGCGGAAGCGTACCGAATCAGATATGATTAATGCAATGAATGAATCTTATAGTTTTTAGTTTTTCAGATCAACAAATTATTCATTTATTTCTCTCCGGTGATGGGAGTCGGAACAGAATAAACAATCACACATGCTCCAGGAACCATAACCGTGTATATATACTAACGGCATGTTAACTTATTTCGGCTCATCATGAAATTAGGAATAGACATGATCTCTACACATAAAAGCTCACACTTTAATCAGATGCTTCAAAGCCTAAAATGCCAAAACCTTATTAGATCACTCTAAATGAGTTTAGCCAAAATTGATAGCTTTTAATTTAATACACAACAATTCACATATAAGTCTACATGATCGATTAAAAATCCTTGCAGAGGTTACGTACCAAAACCTCAACTATTAGCTACTTGTGTTAAGAAAAATAAAAATAAGTCACTAAATTAAGTACTGCTCAAAGGCGAAAGAATTTTACATTAATAAATAAGTCATTATATGAATTATAATGAGCATATATAAGCCAATCAAGAAAAGGACAGATAATTATTGAAGAGCAACAATGGTGTTGGTCTAGGTTAAAAGTTTGTCACTTGCAACTAAAAGCACAGTAATGGAACTCGTATTTCGTTTATTTGTCTTTGTGCTTCCAATTGTTGTTTCTTCTGGGACCCCCCTCTCTCTCTCTTTCTCTCTCTCAAGGGTTGCTTTATTCTGGTGTGGCGAGGAAGATTTTTTAAAATAAAAAAAGAGTTGAAACTACAATTTTTTAGCTATTAATTAGAACAAGAAGCATGGGGCTCCTTTTCTCTTCTTTTCGTCCCTTAGCCTTTTCTCTTTTTTTCTTTTTGGCTGCAAAGTGTCAACCTTTTCTGGGGAGAAGACCTTTTCTAGTCTCCATGTGCCTCCATCAACTTCTGCCCCGTCCCTTCTAGTAGTGGATATCATCTCATCTCATCTCATATTCACATAAATCATAGTATGAAGGATAGCGATATAATTATATCGGAACGTATAATGACACGAAGCATGACGGATAGCGGTATAATTAAGATTTTTGTCAATATTTCTATTTTTCTTTTCGATATTTTCCGATATTATTTTTCTATGTACAGTATAATAATTACTCAATTGGCAGTTTGAAATAATATATATGTTTGTGTGTATATGAAAGACAAAATCAGTCAAAAGAAATTTCATAAGAGATACATAATGATCACGTGACACAGTATTTTTCGAATATGTCATGATTTTGGAGCATATAAGCATCAAAATTTCCTGCTTTTTTTTATTTTTTATGGTGTGAACGAAAAACGAACAAAAAGTGAAACCCCAAAAAGATTTGTGAGTGGTAAACATGTCACCCACATGAACACTGGAAAGAGTAAAGATAACAAAGCTCTTATTTACAGCCAAAAAGCTTTCTATGAATTGACATCTGCTTTTTGAAGGAGGAATCAAAAGAGACAGTGGCATCACAGTCTTTTTACCTTGTACATGATGTCGTACCCCGTTAAGTCTCTCAGTTTAATCATCTCGTTCAGGAGGGGAGTCGGGATTATAGAGTTGTGGGGACAAATTTCTAAAACTAAAACCGTGGGTGCAAAATTAACATAGAAGGTTGGGGATGGATATTAAGGAGCTTAAGTATTTAGATGAACTTTTTGGGTGTCTGTCCCCCACACAGAAACTTCATTTGAAACAAAATACACGAATTTAGCTGAATATCCTTTTCAACATGCACTTTAAATTGTAGAAGTACTTAATTCGTAAAAATAATGCCATCTTCATGTCTTTAATGAAAATGTGTATACGAAGATATATTTGTCTCTAGAGTAATTAGCTTAAGACGTTAGACGGGACGAATTAACAAAGGAATATATTGGCAACAAAGGGTAATGATGAATGTATGAAGAAGATGGGGTCCAATAAATTGGGAATCTTGGGTGGGTTAAGAGAGGAGAGGAGAGGATGATGGATTAGTGATAAGTGAAGAAACAGAGCATGTGAGTGGGGGTGACATCCAAAAAGAGAAGTTTCCCAAAGAGAGTCCAAAGTCAAAGCATCAAATCTTAAAGATTAAAAAGCCCCCTTTACATAAAGATCCAAAACGTGCAACTATGCGTTTTTAGTCTCCATTTCACGTAAATATACACAAACTAGAATAACTTTGTAATTCTCTTTTAAGGACGTCTCCATGTCTAATTTAGCCCTATCTATTCACCTTTTTCTTTTGATTTTTGAGGGAAAAAAAACATTGCGTTGTTCGGCATGTAACGTGCATATATAGTCGAGAAAAGAAAATGGAAAAAAAAAATGAATTCACAAAATTTTGTACGTCTTAATTAGGATGACTCATTGTTAGAAAATTAATAGGTAAATTGTTGTTAATTGACAAGTTTTATTATGTAGCTTTCATCTTCATGTTATGCCTCAATTTTAATAAAATTTGCCCTATTTTGTAGGCTTTTTTTTTTCTTACAGTGTTGAATGTTTTATTTTTCCTGAAAAATGTTAGTATCAATTGAAGTCGACTTCAAAATCAGTGTGATCTAGATGGATTTTAAGCGCAACAAGAACTCTGGTTGATGCTTCAATTGTTAGAGTAAACCCACTTTTATTTTTTTAAAAATTTTTTTTTTCCTGAGAAATCACTTGTGGCTACGCATAATTGCATATTTCACTCACTTTGATTTTTCAACAACAAAAAAAAAAAAATCTATACACGTTGAGGAGTATTTGTTACTTTTCTGTCGAAGAAGGTTTGCCCCTCTTTGACGATTGTTAAAATAAAACTCTTTTTTTGTTTCAAAATTATTTTGAACCACATAAATAAAATATTTTGCACGCAAATTCAAAATTATTTCCTACTTTTTAACCATACATCTTTCAAAAAATTGAATATTCTAAAATTTATTTTTTTCCCAAATAATGATTGTCAAATAGGGATCGAATGGTTTAATAGATAATAAAGTTAGAAAAGAAACTGGTTTACGTTTCATTATATATGAAACTGCTCGTGCGTCGAAACTTCAACGGGAAAGAATTTGATGTGTGGTGAAGATATAAATCAATAAATTATAAGTCTAAAGTTTTAGTTGAGTCAGTTGAATAGTGTACTCCAACCGTCCTCAGTAAAAACAATAATATTATCTAACATTACTGTTAACACCAAACCAGGTTAAGCATATCATAGATTCAGCACATGGCCCCCTGGCATTGCCAGGACCAATGTGGCCCTAGCAATGTAGAGTGAAAATCTTTAACTGATGACTAATTGGCCTTTTTCACTTTTGGTCAAGTCAAGAAATTAATAGCAACCCCACAGTTATTTTCAAGTTTGTCTTAAACTCTGAGAGTGTCCCTTTGCAAATGGTCTCTGCAAAAATGGAAAAATGCTGTGGTTCTTCTGTGTACACTCCAAACACTGATTCTGAGAGTTTTATTGAATTTTGTTTGTGTCTGTATGGCTGTTATAGATGTTGAAAGAGACGAGACTGCCATCAACCATTACAACTGTGGCACTGAAAACCATGGTACTTTTCATTTACATTTATATGGTTGCAGTGTATAAACAGCAGAAGTAAAGGACACTATCTTCTCTCTCTCTCTCTCTCTCTAGATTTCAAAACGTTGTGAAATAATTCTATGCCTTTAATGCCTGGGAAAGAATGGTCACCTCCATTTTCTTATCACCTAAGCCAACAAAGATCTTCAGATAGTCCAAACAGAAAATCTATGCACTATAAAAGTTGAGACTAGACCACATAATATATTCATTAAGGGAATGTTTGAGCCACGTTATTTTGGAAAAATATATTTTAGAACGATAAGTTGATAGAGAATGTGTGGTTGAAAAAGAAAGAAATAGTTATTGATATGATGAAAATATTATTTTATTGAAAAATGTGTGGTTAAAAATTAGTACAAAATAAAAATAAAAAAAATAATGTGGCTCAAACATTGGCTAAAATACAAAAACAATTTTTTTTTCCTTCTTACCGAACTCAAGAACATCCCAGAATTAAGTTGTAATATTAACAATATATTTTTTTATGTATTAAAATATTTATATGCTATTCATTGACGGGAACTTTATTTAAAAATTAGAACTTTGATATTAACGAACTTGTTTAAAAGTTCAAATTATTAAAGATAAAAGATATATATTTATTTAAATTGTGTTTTCGACTGAAAAATAAAGAAAAAACCGTAAATGAGATTTTTAAAGAAGAACAAGAAACCTCATATTCTTTTACAGAAAAATGAGGGGAAACAAATGCCTCATATTCACATTATTGTTTGCAATAATCAAACTCTAAAAGTCTTGAATACAAAACAAAAACTAAATTATCTTGAATACAACAAACTTTAATAATTAGATGATCAGTTATCAGTTTGATCACCTCTCTTGACATCCCATTCTCTTAAACCAGATGATATGTAACTCAGTCCAAGTGAATTTCCGCTGGGAGACAGTGTTTCTGTAACTGTACGTGAAGCTTGAAACTGCTGCTCACAAGCATGGCAAGTAACTTGTAATGTAGTTGAGTTGATTTGATTTATAGCAAGTTGTTTCAAGGCCAGTGCTTTCTCTAATTCTGCCCGTGCTTGTTGTCTGATTCTTTTTGCATTGGCAAATTCTTGTTCTGCTAATTCAATCTGTCGCTTGGCTTGTTGCCTTGCGTGTTCTGCATAAGCCTTCTCAGTCATGGCCAACCTTAGCTGTTCCTCTGTCTGTTCTTTCAGTCGTCTCGATTGTGGCGGGGCCACAGCCATGTTTGGCTTCTCACTACTGCAAATATTTGCATTATCCATTTCGGTTTTTTCACTGATTTCTGATGACCCAATAGAGAGTTGAAGTTGAGTTGACTGATTTTCATCCATTTTGGTTAAGAGCTGGAGCTCTAAATTTGGTGGCCTGGAATTCTTGAAATTTTTGCTGGAATCACCTGCAGAAGGGTTCAAGAAATTGTTGTCCATTTTTGGATTTGGTAAAGAGAGAGGCGCAGAAAACATTGCAGCAACATTGGTGACACTGGAGGGACTGGGGCTTGAGCCTGTTCGAGATAAACATGCTGCAGGCTGTAAATTACTGCGTGATTCCGATCTGAGACGCCCCATGCTGCAAGAATCTTGGTGCTCAATGAAACTCTCCACCCTAAAATTAACAATGATTTCATAATGTTAGCTAGTACATGATATTGATGACAAATAAGTGTAATGATTCTTGATGCAGTGGAAAAGTAAAGCAAATTAAAGACGTTGATTTAAACGAGAAGATAAAGGAGTTCGTATCATTAGCATCTTGACATTTAAACAAGAACAATGACAACTAGAGAGGTTTAATTAAATTCAAAGATGTGACCAGCAAACATAATAATTAATGACAATAAAGAAATCACAGACGGGCTAGGAACTGTTCTGGATCTAATAAATAGTAAAGTACGACTCCATATATTCAATAAAATGAAATTTGCTATGAAAAAATTGAAAAATATAACACAGAAACAAACTGCGTGTATATTTTTTCATGCATGGAAATGCTATTTGAGAATGGAGACATGGATATGTATTTGTTTATACTGTAAGAAACGAGTTGAGAAACAATTTTTGATCAACGTTTTATTCACATCATACTGGTGATTAAAGTATTTCTAGGATAAGTCAAAACACTGTTACTAAATAACAGTATTTAAGTAATATCAACGTGAAGACATTCTGGAAAAAATAAAGCAAAAATGACCCTTGAGACTGAATTTTGGGAACTGTGGATAACTGTCAGCAAATTGTTCCTATATAAAAAGTAAAACTAGAATCAGTCAAAACCTAGTTTATTATGAAATTTCCATTGAGCATTTCTTGGACTTGTTGATTATAATCTGATTTGACAAGTAATATTTATAATTACTTATTTAAATGGAAACTAACCCTCTGCACTGAATACAACAAAGTCTTGGTTCAATATGATTTCTGTTGGAGACGAAGTAAGTTTTAGACCACCCAAAATTTGAAATCATTTATGAATAACTTTAAACGTGTAGGTGTGGTGAGTGCGTGTTTGAAGACAAAATTTAGTAAAATAAACTAGTTCTCGTCTAAGTTTAGGTTGCTAGAGAAAGAGACGAGATGATTCACGAATTTCGAGAAGACAAACCTTGAGAAGACACGGCCACAGTCACAAGAATGTCCTCTAGTTCCACAAGTTTTGAGATGTGCCTTGTAATCAGATTGAACTGCATATCCCTTTGAACATTTCTCACAAACCCACTGTTTATGATTACTGTGTTTTCTTCTGAAATGTTTTTTGATTCCCACAAGATCACCTAAAGCATGGCAAGGGTCATGATGCAAACAGCTAGGCTCGGGGCACACGAATACTCTCTTCTTTACTATTGGTGTCTCCCTTTTTAGCAGTTTCCAAGGTACTTTGTGTCTTCTTCTATGCATCTGTAAATTTTGATCTCTTTGGAACCCTTGATTGCAGATCTCACATATATATCGATCTGATTCCAGTAGGGTTTTTGGTGAAAGAGATACAACTTCTGCATCTGGATCTAGTTATATATACAATAAAACAGCTCCATTAATTAAATAAAACAGACGAAAAAAAAGTAACCATAAGTGCAGCAAATTCAAGAAAATTAGGAACATATATACCTGGGGTTCCTGCAGGCCTTCTTTTTCTTTTGCTACTGTTTTCATTTTCTGAAGAAGCAAATGGCTCGGAAGAAGAAGAGGGATTATTGCTACTTAACATGTATAATTGCTTATAGATAAGTGATAATGTTTTTCTATGAAACACAAGGCCAAAAACCCAGAATAAATTCTCTCAAGCTCTGAAACTCGAACACGATAAACAAATGGAAAAATTGGTGTAGAAGATAGATGAGGGGACAACAGAATATACAGCTACAACCATGGGGCATAGAAAAATAATAATAAAAAAGGCTTCTTCTTTCGGTTATATAATCAGCCTTCTTCCAGCTTTTAAGCTTTCAGCTTTTTTTTTAATAAGCTTTTTCTCTCTCTCTTAACCTCCATCCTCTTGAAGAGAGAGATAGGGGGGGTAGCAGTGGGGTGGGTCTGGTTTCAAGTTGATCCCATCAGGAAGCTATTGGACCGAAGAGAAAAAAATCCCACATAGAAGCAAAACATAGTAATTATACAATAAATTTGCATGCATAAATACAGGACAATTGCATATATACGTACACGTTAGATTTTTGTCATTTTTTCATACATTGTAAAACTACAGTAATTAGTGTTTGAACCATATTATTTTGAAAAAATATATTTTGGAATAGTAGATTGATGGAGAATATGTGATTATTTTATTGAATAATGTATGATTGAAAATTAATAGAAAAATGAAAATGAAAATTTTAATGCGACTCAAACAAGGCTTAGAGTGTATTTTTTTGTAATTACACATAGGTTCTTGTATAGTGACTACTAGGACAATCTAAGTCCCTACCTATGTTTGTACTGTTGTAAAGATGCTGTCCGTGTTTGGTGTAGCTTATAATTTTGATAATTCAAAATTAATAATTAATTCAATAACAAATTTTATGGAATCTGCAATTTTTATCGAATTTTTAATCAATTTTTTTCATCAAAATCTATTAAAATCATTCAACTTTTGATGTAAAAGATTTATAGACGGTGTTCGTTCTCGAAGAGAGCTCCAACCAGAAATATTATTTTTATCTATGGGAGCATTGTTTTCGTTCTAGAGTTGACGATATTTTATTTATTTGTTGCCTAAGCACGAGAAAAACTTGTCCCGATTTAACCAGTTATAACTAGACTAGATTTTTTGTTCGGTTTTCAAAATTTTTCAGTTAAATAAGTAAATACGATCTAATTCTTGTAATATTGTTATATAGTTAAATGAATACTTAGATTTGACCATTCGATATATTGAAATTCATGTTCGCGAAATTTCAATTTTCTAGACTCTATAATTTCTTAAGAAGTAGTTAACATATATCTTTTCAATGAAAATTTTGAGACATGTAATTGACAATTCACACGTTAAATCTGATTTATTGAATAAGTTTTCCTCAAATGGGGCATCAATAAAACAGTGACAAGAACAGGAGTGTTTTCTTTTGCAAGTGGCCTTTGATTATTGGTTGATTTAAAATGGAGCCCCCAAATTATATACTGAAGTCACAAAAAATATCTAGACTAAATTATTAACTCTTCTTTTTCCTATTATTCTTTTTCATCATCTTTTACTTTTTTATTTTAAGTAAAAATAATGATATAATTGTCTTTTATCTAAACAAAAAATCAAGATTTGATACCATAATTTCTTATAAGTTCACCATATTTTGTCCAACTCGAAAAGTGAAATAAAATTTAAGTCAAAGTGAATAATTAATTTTAGTCACAAACTGTATAGAATCCACAACTTTTCAACCACATATTTTATCATTTTTTCTCAAAATTTATTTAAAATCTGATTTTTATGTAAACCAAGCATAGACTTTAATTGCATTATATATCCTATTTGTTGCCGAATTTAGTGAGAATGAAAACACAAAAAAGGAGCTAGAATTATTTTTTAAATAATAACATCTTACAACAAATAGTCCATTGGGATATCTTGTATGACAAGAGTAAAATACTTCGAGGACCAAACATTTTCGTTTTAAATCTTGAGGACCGACAAACTAAAGAATAGAGGAATAAAAGTTCGGTCGGACACACAAAATGTGGCCTCCTGTCCGGTGGCTGCCGGTCCAAAATGGGAGTGGGGTGCTTAATTCATCATCCACACATGATATCACCACCTCGCTATACATACATATTATACAAACATAAATGCGGGTGGATGAATTATTTTTAAAGATTAGGTCACAACTAAGATTATCTAAAAAAATATGACAAATAATAAAAGTCTTAGTTTATCAAATATATTTGAATAATTTGACTTCTAAAAATAAATAATAAATTAAAAAATATATTATTGTATCACTTTAATGAATGAGAGCAATAAAATGAATTATAAAAAAATGTAGTAAACGGGACTCGTCCTGACTTAAACGGGACAAAAAATTATCTGACGGGGCTTGGGAGGTTACCCGGACCGCCTGTCCCATTCCGTTGTCATTCCTAAACACAAATGGAGAGAGAGAGAGAGATGGGTTGGATGATTGCTAAAGACATTCGCTTCTGATGCTGCATGTGTGCGAGAATCCAACTCCCATCATGTCACCATTCTTTCTACATAATTAATTATTTTTAAAATAGCTTTTGCTTATTTTTATTTTCTTGTCATTATTCACCCTCTCTCTCTCTCTCTCTCTCTCTCTCTCTCTCTCTCACACACACACACACACACACACACACATTTATACTTACATTTATTAGTAAACACTCATTTACAAGGTATATGCTAGATTGTGTAATTATTGTCGTTGTGTGGAGTTCGTATGTTAATCGTTTAGGAAGCCATATGTCGATTATTGTAGTGGCGGACGAGGACTAAATTTTAAATTGAGGTGAACTTACATAAATTTTACACGTTCTTATGTATATATTTTATTTCTACAATTTTATTACTCTCGATGGTACAGAATTAGAATTTTAATTCTCAACAATATACAAAACGAAAGGATCAGAGAATTTGTCTAAAGGTACGGTGTTGCTTAACCTTAGACCCTGTTTGACCTCCACTTCTTAAATATTATTTTTCTTTAAAATTATTTTCAATCACATGTTTCATGAATACCACAATTTTTATCCATATATTTCATAAACTTTTATCAATTTTTTTTTAAAATCTAATTTTTATCTAAACCAAACACAGGGTTAGTGTGATCCAAACCGGAATATAATACAACCAAATACAACCCACATAGTTCAAATGTGTAAAACGGACTATGAAGTATGGCCCATGAAGCTATTGGGCTAGGAGTGGATTGGAGCCCACCAGAGCCACCACTAAGTCTCGATTCATTTTGAGCATAAAAGGAAAAACGAAGTTCGAAAATGGGGGTTGTTATTTCCAAAATCGATCCCTAAAGTATTTGAAATTTCCTGATTTTGGTTGGTTTAGTATTAATCATTGTATTTCGTACTAAAACTCGTGACTTTATTCTTCATTAATACAAAAGTCAAAAATATAAATAGAATCAATCACGATTTGTCGTGATAACTTGACCACATTCAATGCAAATGTGGTTAGAAGGTATTCAAAAGTTTAATTTAAGGAACATATTTAGAAATAACCGATAGGTAAAAGTTTGCCGGAAACAATCAACAACGCCATCAATTATCTTAAAAATATCACATTTCTTACAATGTCCATGTTCAGTAAAATCTAAGACAAATTTAACAATTAATTTTAACCATATATTTTGTGGGACGTATAACTTTTCAACCACATATTCCATCAAATATTATCAAAATTTACTCAAAAAACTGATTTTATCGAAAGCGAACATGAATTATTGCAACTTCTTCCCTTCCCAAAATATTTAGGCAGCTTTAGGCCCTTGGTGCCTTGAATTGAATCATAAAATATATGTGTACTCTGTTAAGAAAATAATATGTGACCTCATTATTATTGTATAATCAAGTGAAAGTTTTAAGTACATTATTTCCTCCAATATACTAAATTAACACCAATGAATCGATAAGTGTTACTTTTGCGATACAAGACTCGATAGTATTAATTAAAAAATAAAAGAGACTAAAAAACATGCCCGACATATTCATTCCAAAAGGTTGATTCTTACTTGAAGAAGCGTCTATTGGTCATAGAGAGACGGATAGACGAAAGGATGCATAGCACAGCCATGCAAACAAATCCAGCTAATAGAAGTCCAGTTGAAATGTTGCCTTTGTCGAGGAATTTGTTCGTTTTCGATGTCTCCTCGTCTTCTCCGCCCCCACCTTGGTTTAACAATCTCTTTACCTCAAAACTCACACCGAAACCAACACCAACTCCAGTGGCCAAAAGGAATGCAATAATCTGTCAATTTTGAACAAACCCTTTCATTAAAGCAATTAATGGGGAAAAAAATACCAAGTTCTTAATAGAAAAAGTCGAGTGTTGGAGTCGTTTAAGGACCTTGTCTCCGTAGAAATCAAATTCTTGTAAAAACCCATTACGTATAAACCTCTTCTCATTCGCCACGTTGTATATTGCGAAAGGAATTTGAATCAGCGTGTAGGCGACTCCTACGAGTGCAGTTGCAAGTACATACCTGCATTTGAGCATGAAAGCACAGTACTAAATAACACTTAAAAAAAAAGTAAGATAAAAGATTGTATCTGGTCGAGTGTTCCGACGTGTAGATTTCACCTGTAAGCAATGAGATCTGAGAACTTTGTTTTGGAACCATCACTAAGCGTGAAATTGTTAATCACCATAAGTGCAACAGAAGCAGCTGATAATAGAAGAGTAAAAATCCTCAGAACGAGGACTGAGTTTCTCACAGCCTGGGAAGCCATTTTCGTATACGATTCTCTCTTTTTCGAGTTTAATTCTTCACACTGTAATGCTTCTGTTTATTAATATGTAAACACGCTTATATAGACAAACATTGGAGAAGAAATCTTTGTAAGTTTCGACACGTTAAGGACTTTGTTTTAGCCTGCAGAACACGACATTGTTCCAACTTGAATATTCTGAGAAATTCTTGATTATGTTATAATAAATTAATCACAATACGAGTGTTGAAGAACACGAAAGCGGGAGTTCTTATGCTAAGAAGAGACGAATTGCAAATTTTAATCAATGTTATTCACAGATAGGAAAACGCGCAAGTCTTCAGATTCTTCCTTATCTTGCAACTTAATATACAAGTTACAACAAATTTATTCAATTAAATTTGGGGGTCAACTGAACAAAAACTCCGTCACATTCATCACTGTAGTTAGCTAAAGATCCAATATGTTCATATAAGAAAAATTGGTCAACATCATGAGCTTGTGACTGGGGGTATATAATCTTGCAACTTACAAGTTACAACAAATTTATTCATATAAATTTGTGGTTGACTGAACAAAAACTCCATCAAATTCATCACTCTAGTTAGATAAAGATCCAATATGTTCATATAAGAAAAATTGGTCAACATCATGAGCTTGTGATTGTTGGTATATAATCTTGCAACTTAATACATGTGTGCTTACAAGTTACAACAAATTTATTCAAATAAATTTGGGGTCGACTGTGTTGAAGATCAAATTAACGTGCAGCCAAGAAAGTCCTAGAAGACTGCATTGCCAGCTCACTCGCATGGCCTGATGCAGTTACAATTGGATTCCAAATTCTGTTATAGTGTATACGGGTAAATATTTTGTAACAAATTTTTTGTCTGCCACATATATAGCTTTTAGTTGCTATGTGTTATATATATCATCTCCTCCATCACAGAATATATGAAAAAATACAGAATGCATCGACCACAGGTGCTTCATTAATTTCATCAGTTCATCTTTTCTTCTATTCAGTTCATTAGCATTTCTTATATGGTATCAGAGCCAAAACGGCTGAAAATGATGGTAATTGCATCAACACATATGAAAATCAAAATCAAACAATACATCAAAACACAAATACAAACACTCACGATCCCTCACTTCCCAGCAGTCCATACTTCATTGGAGCAAACGAAAATTCAGGGACACTACTCGTTACACAGCAGCTCCATTCCAGTAACTACCACTCTTGGGCAAGGTCCATGAAGAGGGCTCTTCGAATCAAGAACAAGCTTGGCTTCATTGATGGTAGCATCTGTGAGCCAGGTGACATACACAACCGCTGATGGAACATTGGCTTCGATGCAATGATATAGTTATTACTTGGTTGCAAAACACCATGCAGTAGACATTAAGGCCAGCACCTTGTATGTTGAGACAGCACACCAACTCTGGCTTGAATTGGAGCAACGTCTAGCTCAACAGAATGCTCCCAGGATT
>CAIGRB010064231.1:0-12349 GCA_903798255.1 Fraxinus quadrangulata
CTCCGGTCTCTACACTATAATTCCATGAATTTTAATACCCATTAGTCATAATATATCTTTAACGGATCACTTTAATTGACTAATATCATATAAATAATAGCACCACACATTTTGATATACAACGTGTGGCCCCATATATGTTGAAAATATCCAACACAAAATCCCTGTAATGAAAGAAATAATACAATTTCAGAGCAAGAAAAACTTGCAAAACCCAGCCATCAAATGCAATTGTTCATAATAAAGCATTTAAGAAAAATGAAAACACAAATAGCATAAACAAACAAGTAATAAGCATATAGCTGGTGTCCGTCTAGCGCAGACACCAGATTCGCACTTCCAATGTCCGCGTTGCGCTGACACCGGTGTCCTTGTGCGAACACCAGTGTCCGGTGTGTGGACACTGCGCGAACAGGGTGTCCACACACGAACATGCCGTACACGCTAGTGTCCACTGCGGACACAGGTGTGGGGATGAATGATTTACCTTTTGTGTTGGTTGATGAGGTAGGTGGTGCTTGTGGTTTGCTTGGTGGTGGTGGTTTGCTTTAGAGAAGGGTAGAAATTGGAATGAAGGATAAAATTGTGTTGTGGAGGAGATAAATGTTAAATGTAAATGGTTATATATTATTGTAGTTGTGAATTTTAAAATTAATTTAAGTCCATAGGGTTTTCTATTCATTAATATAATAAAGTTTTAAATAATTATTTAATTAAAAATGATTTTACATTAATTATGAAACATAATTTCGTTTGTTTAGTTTTATAAAATATTACAACAAATGCAGGTACAAAATTAATGCTGACACAATTCCATTACATTATTACTAGGCTTAAATTCAACTGATAAGTTAAAAAGAAAATAAAATTATGTGATTGTTTTATGTTCTGATTTTGGCAGTGTGAAATTGGGTACATGTATAGTGAACTATTTGAAATTTTTTATATATACATTGTTGGTTTTATTTTCGTGAGAGAAGGTAATATATTAAGGAGAGAAATGATATATATAAGATAATGAAATAATTTAAAACATTGCATGTTTAATTAAGTAGAAAATTAAGGACGAAGGATAAAAAAAAGATGGACTAAATAATGAGTAATCAAACACTATTTAATAACAAGAATAAAAAAGTTTCATATATGATTAGTATGATGTACAAGCAGTTGTATTTGGATATTAGATCCAAAATATTTATAGCACTGCCTGTGGTACAAAATAAATGTAGACGTTTTCAGCATTCATGTTGTTTTCCCAAAGTCGGAATATTGGCGGCGTCATCATATGCTTTGGAATTCCTTTTTTTCTTGTTCGATTTTGCTTCTGTATTTTTCAGCTGGTGTTTGGAAGAGAGGTCTTTTTGTAGAAGATGCAGTGATTTCTTTTATGCATGTGGAAAGTTCAACGTCTGTGTTGTGCATCTTGTGTCTGCCTCTTGTGTATGTTTTGTCGGTATAGGCGTCCATTTCAGTTGAATCATGAATTCTCATAGCTGAAGGATTTACTTTAGTCATTGTGTTTGAGGAATTAGTATTAGTAATTGATGGTGCAGGGTTGAAGACAAAGATAATTTCGTAAGTTACTCAGGTGGATCCCGATTTTTTTTGACTAGTTTTTAGATAAAATAGCAATTATGTTTTACAGTTGGTTTGACCAAGGTCGTTCACCACTATATCTGGATTTTGTGACAGTTGTAATGTATCTAGTTAGTATATTTGTGTTTCAGAAAAAAAAATCCTAAAGAATGATATTATCTGGGATTTACCTACTGCAAGTGTTCCATTATTGCAATGGCATTGGTTTCCAATAAGGCTTCTGCTGCCTCACCGATGTTGCTTGCATCCAAATGTCTAGTTGTGTCTTCCAGTCGAACAAAAGCATTAGCTTTGGATATAAAATCAGTTTGAATTAAGTATAGCATTGTTTAAACGATATTAGTGTTAGTGGATATGTGTTTAAATATATGATTTACCGGGGTTCAGCCTTTGTATGCTCGTATTTATAGAAGTGACATTTATAAATTTGTCCTAAGTCTACAATTGATGTTTTCTTACAGTTGGTGCAAAACATATACCAAATGTTTGATGGGTTGTAAGAATTGTCTAGTGGGCCTTGGTCCAATAAATTTTTTTCGATAAAAGAATTTGGTGCGTTCGTAGCGTGCATACTATATATATTCGATAAAAGAATTTAGAGGAAACCTCTAAGTAGACTCCTAGTAATTCAACAATTTATGTGAATTTGTTGTTTGCAGGGGGTGAAAGCTGTGGTGGGCTCACAGGAATCAATGAGTTTACGTCCATAAGTTGGTCAAGGCTTTCGTTATTTGTTGACACCCTGCAAAAAAAAAATTACCCAATTACATATAGAATATAAAATATAGTATTCCATTTTGTTTTAGCAGAAAGAGGGAAAGTTTAAAAATGTTTTAAATATGTTTTAATACCACTCCTTGTAGTTTGCCACAGCTAATAACTCAGCATTAATGAAAATGTTGCTATTGGTTTTAGTAGAGAGTGTGATGCCTCTAAAAGGAAGAAAATAATTATTATTATTATGTTTATTTTTTTAGTTTTGTTTATATTATTTTAAACGAAAGTATATGTTGAAGTTGCAGTTACCATTAAAAGAAGAAGCTTTGAGATTTGTAGCCCATAGCACAGGTTTTATTGGTTGGTTATGCCATCTCCTTCAATGAAAGTGTCCCATAGAGTTAATATCACTATCTGAAAATTTTATCTATCAATACGACATCTTGAAGACTGACTTGGGTACCAAAATGAGTCTAGATAATCTAATTTTGTCGAACTTCTATAGCAACACCAATGACATTTGCACAAAGAACAAAAAATCTATATGTCATGTATTTTGTATGTATTGTTATGAAACATTTCATGAAAATACTGTGTATACAGTTTATATGGTAGAATTCTTACTTATGTTTGTGTTGTTGTCTATATAATGTTCTAGTGTATGAAATGGAGTGAGCTCGTATTTGGAAAACAAGAAGTCCTTTCGTTGAGCTCTTCAGGTGCAGTTTTAAATTCACTTTTGTTATCTTTGACGGTTGCATTTGAGATTATGTATGTCTTCCCGAGTGTCAACTGGCCAGTAAGGACTGTAATGTTAGCATCATACATTGTAGTTGTAACTTTGTTACCCTGTTGAATGTTAAAATGAGATGTACAGGTGAATAGGAAATATATAGTACATTAAATGTTGGAAAATCCTCATATGTAGTTACCTGCAAATCTATGAAAGTGAGATTTTGATATCGAGTTACAGAGTTACGTGCAGTTTTGGGTGCTTGTTTTCCTGCAACAATAAGCTTTGCGAACTAGTTTGTCTCTGAATTAGTAATTTGTGGGATAAATTTGTAAGTTGCAGCCATTGATTAATATCTATAACTTGCAAGAAAATGAAGTTAAAGTACAAAAAAGTTGTGGTTATGAAAATAATATTATAACTCGTCAATGTAAGAGATGAAGAAAAAATTTGTATAATCGAGATGCAAAAAATTACCGGTAGAACTGCTAATGTGGCCTAATAGTTACGTGTTTTGTTACTGTCCTCATTGAATAAAATAAAAATATAAATCACTGAAAATTGAAATTTTATTTACTCCGTTTAAAATGTTATTATTTTGCTTAAAATATTATAAGGTTACAAGTAGAAAATTAATTAGAACAATGGGATTTAAAATTGTTTATGTGTTTAAAATAGATAGAGGCAAGTTTTAATATATTGAAAATGTTTAATTTGATAGTTAAGAAAAATAAAAATAAAAGAAACTGGTAATTTTAAAAATAGAAGAAATTGGAATATTTTTTTTGTATTTTTATGGAGTGTTTAAAATACATTGATAGTTTAAAAAAAATTATGACGTATAATTGTGAGAAATGAAAAGTATTAATAGCCACGTATCAGTTCAAAAATATCTAATGTGCGAAGGAAAGTTAGCATGTCGTAGAAAATATCTAGTATTACATATATATAAAGTTAAATATCTAGTACTAATAGGGCATCGGGCAATTAAAAAAATATTTACTACTATCATTTGGTAGAAAATATCTGTTATTAAATATTAAATATCTATAAATTTATAAAACAAGAATTATATATATGGAATGAAGTTGTGATTTCTAGTGGGGATGGACTTCTTTTTTTTTTTTTTTTTTTTTGCTGTTTTTATATTCTGAATTAAAAAATAAAAATTGCAAATATTTATGTCTAACATAATTGAATGTTTTCTAGAATTAATATAATTTGTAAACAAATGTTAGCTATAGTAATTTTTTATCAATTTTTTTGAATTAAAATATTAATAATTGAAATTGTATTTCGTTTGTTTTAAACGTAAGTAAGTGTTATCACCTAAATTTAATGAAGTAGAATAACGAAATGTTTAATTTTTAGCTAAAAAGATAAGAAAGAAATTAGTAATTTCAAAAATATAAAAGTAATTTTTTATTTGTTTAAAATAGATGGAGGCAAGTTTTAACTGGGTAAAAATGTTTAATTTTCCAAGATATGATGAAGTGAAGAATGGTTGGCAAAAATAGATTTTTTATAAAAGAAATAAGTAAATACTGTAATGAGAATTTATAATTTATTTAACTGAAATGAAGATGTTATGATGAAGACTTTATAAGTTAGTGAAGTAATATTTGAATTTATATATGAGTATATGTATTGAAGTTATGTGGATTAAATTGAGAAGAAGATCAACGTAACTGAACAACAAAATAATATTGAAGTTAATAATAAGTCTATTTAAAAAATTAATTACGGTGGTATATCAAATTATATTAGTAAATAAGTTATGAAGTTTAATTGTGATAAATGAAAAGTATTAATAGCCACGTGTCGGTTTAAAAATATCTAGAAAATATCTAGTATTAAATTAAATGTATATAAAGGTAAATATCTAGTACTAACAGGAGCAGTGAAAACAATATTTAGAAATATCTGTTATTAAATATGTATAAATTTATAAAACAAGAACTATATGTATGAAATGAAGTTGTGTTTTTAAGTGGGGATTGACTTCTTTTTTTGCTATTTTATATATTTTGAATTAAAATATAAAAATTGTAAATATTAATGTCTAACAGAATTGAATGTTTTCTAGAATTAATATGATTTGTAAACAAATGTGAGCTTTTGTAATTTTTATCAATGTTTTTAAATTAAATTATTAATAATTGAAATTGTATTTAGTTTGTTTAAAATGTAAGTAAATGTTATCACCTAAATGTAATTAAGTAGAATAGGGAAATGTTTAATTTTTAGCTAAAAAAAAAAGAAAGAAATTAGTAATTTCAAAAATATAAAAGTAATTTTTTTTTAGAAAATCGCAGCATGGAGTTGGAACCCCAGGAAGTACGCCGTGTAGACTTTCGGGCAACGCGGAGTACTCTTCCACGTAGCACAGAGATGGTCTCAGTGCATGGCGCAGAGTTTTCACTCCGCACAGCGCGGAGTCCATCTTTGTGAGGTGTGGAGACGTGCACATTACGCGGAGTGTCTCTCCCATCCCCGCGTTGCGCGAAATACTCCATCCGCGCGACGCGTAGAGAAGCTCTCCGCTCACGGCGCCAAGTTCATCCGATTTACTTTTGGAGAGCGTTCTCTGCCGACTGTACGGTTATTCCATTTCAGTTAAAGAACTTAATTTTGTTTTCCCTTTTGTATCCACGAAGATAGGGAAAAGCTCAAGATAAACAACAAAATTCATATTACACAAAAAATATAGATGTGATCTGAAACGAAAGGTTCTTAATTAACAATTGAAAGAAAAATCTGATTGAAGACACACACATATAAATAATACTGTCGTATGTCAGTTGTTTAGTCATGTAAATAAATTTGTACAATGTTCATGTTCCAAAATAGTGGATAAGATGTGTGGGAAAAATACTTACAAAAAATTTATACTTCTAAACATGTATGAATGAAAGAATTTCTTTGTACACAGCATTTTTAGTACATGTGAAGTGTATAGTTTCAGTGCCTGATGGTTTGAGTAGAACTTTTAAAGATTTGTTAGTTTTAGCTCTTGATAATGCTACATAAAGTTGAAATTTGCTTGTTTTAGCTCTTGACAATGCTACGTAAAGTTGACTGTGATAAAAAACTGGTTCAGGTATATACAAGCCAACAAATTCAAGTGTTTGACCTTGTGTTTTATTTATTGTCAGTGCAAAACATGGCCTAATTGGAAATTGACTTCTTTTTAAAGGATTTGAAGATTGATAACTTTTCAGAGATACAAAAGGGATTCTCAATAAAAAAAAACATGTTTTCCACAATACTCACCGGCCATAATTTTAGTAAGAATTACATATTTATCAAATTTCCTACACATAAGCAAATGGCACAACGATTTAAAATAGGTGTAGGAAATAGGTGCAATAACATTATTGGATAATTGATCTTAAGCTTCAATTCATGTGGTATAATTCCGTTTGGGGTCAAAGTACTCAAGAAATCTTCCCGTAAGCTCTGTTCTGATTTGTCAATTGCCTCATCAAAGCTATAATATGTATATATTTGACAAGGAATATGATCAAGTAAAAATTCGTTAATATGATCAACACATTCGTTTCGAGGTGTGAGAATGACTCGGTTCGTCATTGTCTGTAAATTATCAACATATGCTTCTATGTTTGGGAAAACATGATTTATTAATTTTTTTAGAGATGTAATCTCATCTTCAAATGGTACAATTATATCTTTAGGAAATTTAATGCAATCACAATTATGTTCTTACTTTGTTCTATTTCCAATTCTAAGCAAGTAATCACAAAATGTCGGATCGAATTTCACTCTCATGTTCTCAACCAACTGTAGGTGTAAATATAAAGGCCATAGGTCAGAGAAAATTAAGATATCTTTCATGATATCATCTTCTTTTCCCCTTGGTACTACTCGTAAAACTTGGCTGAAATCTCCTCCTAAAACTACTACTTTCCCACCGAAAGGCAAATCACAATCAGTAATATCTTTCAGCATTTTATCAACAGCTTCAATAACATAATGATTTAAAATAGGTGCTTCATCCCAGAGTATTAATGTCAAACGTTGAAAGTCAAACGTTGAAAATCAAACGTTGAAAGTCAAACGTTGAAAGTCTTAGTCAAATAACTCATTTTTTTAAATAAAAAGTCAAACGTTGAAAGTTCTAGTCAAATAAGGACTTAAATGGAATAAATTATTTTATTGAGGTTATTTTACAAATTGACAATATTTGAAGGTTTAAGATGGATAAAAATTAATTTTGGGAGTTTACTTATATATTATTAAAAGTAAAAGGGATTTTATATCCAATGGAAGTAAAGGACTAAATGTTATGTTAAATTGAAGAAGAGGGGCTTCCTTTACTATTGTTGGTATAAGTGGATTACAAGTGGCAATTATATAACCATAACCCATTTTCATTTTCAATAAATACATACACACGGAGACAAATTGGCATAGAGAAGAAAAATCGAGAAAGAAGGGAAGAAAAAGAAAAGAGAAGGAAAAAGAAAAAAAAAATGAGAAAGAAGAGGAGAAGAAGGAGGAGGGTAAAAAGGTATGTTAATTTAATTTCTAGGGTTTATTAACAATTTGTTTATATTCGAATTTAGCAAGATTTAGAGGTTATTGACATGTATTTGAGGTGTTAAAACACGAATATGTCAAAGAAATGTATATTGAAAGATTTGTGTTGAAGAAAGTGAAACGTTGAAAATGGGTAGATGAGAGAGATACTTGTTCTTGGATTTTATTGTGATTATATGATGTCAAACAATAACTTTGAGGAATTGAGGTTGATTTCTTCTTTGTCTTGCACTTATTATAAGCAAAAAAAATTTGGACAAAATCTTATACATGTGCTATTTTTGAAATTAACCCCAGAAAGTGCTAGTCCCGTCAATGGTTTCAGTGATAGTTTCAATGTGAAGAAACTGGTGCCAAAATTCAATAATCTGGAATTTTAGTGTTGTTTTTGTCAAACCTTTGATTTTCAGATTTTAAAATGTTTGAATGAAGTTATATGATAAATATTGAAATCTAAGTATTGGATTAAATTATGTATAAGGTAGTAATTTTAAGGAAGTGAGAGATTTAATAAATTCAATTATGGGTAGTGATTGGTTGGTAAACAATCAAAGAGAAGAAAATTTGGGGAAATGGAGATGCATGAGTAAATATAGAAGTTGAGGAGTTAAGTGGTGGATTTGTATTTATTTAATTGTCAGGTTTTAATTTGAGTAATTATAAAGTTATTACAAGTAGTGACGTGAAAGTTTGGAAATACTCGTCAATATAACCAGACTGTTATCCATAGATCAATGAGTGGAAAAACTTATTTTTCAGAAATAAATATTTATTAAATTTACACAGATTTTTGTTGATACCAAATTACCTATACCCGACATAATTTACGGTTGGTTATTTAGAAAAAAAGAGTAGAAATTTTATGATTTTAGCATGTTTTAGTTCTAAAAGAAATTATTAGAATTTAGAATTTCTTAAGGCTATAAAAAAAATCAGATTTTTCAGTAAATATGTATAAATAGAAAAAATATATGTATTTTTAAACTATCCACTCACTGAATTACAAGCTCATATATTTTGTTACATTTTTCCTTATCAGATAGTAACTGAGTTGAGTAGCATTGGAAATTGGCGATACATCGAGTTGAGCCACGTATTGTCGTTAGCTATATAACTCATTTTATTAGTTTATTTAGCTCATATTTCTTTTGGGATACACGTATGTTTTATCAGAGAAATTAATTTGTGTATCCATATCATGGACTCACTGCATTTTGGGTATTTTGAGTATATTTGGGGACCTTGATTGTAAATAATAATAAAGGTTTATTTGCCAATATTGTATTTGGAATAGTTTGAGTTTTAAGGGGCTGGTGTACCATGTTTTAAGTTATATGTATGTATTTGAGGTAATTGATTATATTTCAGGTTGTTTTATTCTATATTACAAGGGGAACTAAAATTTTATAAGATATGTCACAGTCAAAGCAGGTCAATGTTGCATTGGTGGTGGGTCCAGCATTCAGCTGGTATCTACCATCGGCGTACGACATGTGTCGGGTTCATTAGGTTGATTCGGGATGGGTCGTATCAAATTGGTATCAGAGCATGATTTATAAAGTTTTGGAAGTTTTCATAGTTCTTATATCGGTGCATCATGCATATTCAGTGTGTATGATCATATGTCGTGGTGGCAGAAATCACAGGCTCTCAAGCTCTTGCTACTAGGATGTATGAAATCTAAATGATAGAAGAATGTAAGTATGGTGGTTGTAATTATTTGATGGTTGACGACGTTTTAGTAGTTGGATTGATATTATGGTGTATTCATAATTTGAGTGCAATTTTACGTAGAGCACCAATCTGGAATAAGACATTTGATGATTTTATAGATTGTGTATTCATATGTATTTGAATTAAGTGGGTATATGATCACTAGTGGGTGATTATTAAATTGTTTTATGGGTGTTTCAAAGGAAGACTCTTGTATATGTCTTATATGATTGGTATTGACAAATGTTGTAATTAAGGTATTTTAAGAGACAATTTATGTAAGGAATCTTGATTATCTTAAAGAATTAGATGTTTATTTTTATTATTAGTATTCTTGAAAAAATTACTACTTGGTAGAGTATGGGAGGAAGAGGTGCATGCATAGACGAAATCAATATTTGTAGCAATGATCTTATTATGTATACGATTGACTGGTTTTGACCCACTCTTTGGGGTGTACAAAAGTGAGGCCAGTAACGTTAGCTGTAAGATAAAAGAATATTAGATCAAAGAAATATGTTCCAAACGGAGAGAATTAAGAAAAACAAAAGATAAGAGGATGTTGTGGTCACATTCCAATATATTATGTAAAGATACATTTTTTTTGTGGTTTGTCAATTTGATCGACTGTTTCTTCAGCTGGATTATTTTTGGGATCTTATGAATAGAGTACTTTTACTACTATAATTTTTACGGAACTCATCGGTTATACGTTAGTGCATTTTAAAATCGAAGATGATCTACAAGTGTAAGCTCTAGTTAGAGTAGATGATTAGTTTAGATCTTGTCATTTTAGTAAAGGATATCAATGTAGATACACAAGATGGAAATAGTAGTTAAATAAGGATATCATTTTGTGGTAATTGTTGACCTATAGTTGACGACTCATTTTGATTATCACAAACAAAATTGCATTTATCGCTAACAAATTGATTTCAAATGTCTTTAGAAATTATTGAAAACAAATAGAATTGACAACACAAAGATTCGAGACAATAGCGATTTGCATGAGACGATCGAATTGGAACTTAAAGATTCGCAAAAGATGCAAATCAAGATACAAGTCAAAAGAACGACAAAGTCAAGATGATTAGACATTGTACAATCATATATAAAGGTAAAATATTTCAATATTTGGCAATGAATCGAAACGAGCTCGAGCTTTGATTTTACGATCGAAAAATCACGACAAAAGCGTTCTACTCGTAAATTATTTTTTCAAAGGTAAAAATCAAAAAACGTAATTTTGAAATATAACAAATACCTTGAAAATCATTTTAAAACGTCCCTCTAGTACATACATTTGTATAAAATTAAAATGAGGACGTTTCGACGTAAAAAAGCCGTACTGAACATTCGGTATGGTAGTTATAGCGCCAATGGTCAAAAATTCAATTTTTGTGATTTTTTGATAGGACGGCTTGTTGACCGTCCAGTACTGTAGCGGACATCAGGTACGGTGTATCCGGTTGGATATATTTTTTGACTGTTTTGCTCCTATAAATACCAACTCACTTTGCATTCAATTTTAACAATTTTAAAAGCAATAAGTGAGCATTTATTGAGATAAATCCTTGGTCTTTATTATTTATTCATCTTTATAAATTGATTTATATCTGACAAACATTTGATTATTCTAAACTTAGAAAATCAATTTTATCAAAGTTTTTCAAATCCAACATTTGAGCTATATTCATTGCTATCTATTAAAGTGTTTGCTTTCTTCTCTTCTTGTTTTCAACTTCGAATTTACTATTCATTAAGAAGAAAAGATTGTAAAACTTATTTGAATCGAGGGTCATATTGAGGTATCATAAAGCTCAATAGTGTGGGTCGTGTCGAAGTCCCATAAAGCTCAACATTGTATAAGGATCGGTGCTCATTGTTTGTAAGTCACCGAAAGCTTTGTAAACGGTTGGATTGCACCATAAGTCAATCACGATAGTGGAAAATATCTCGCTCCTGACGGAAAGCTTGGTAACGAAGGACGTAGATCAAGTTTGGGATCAAACCTCCATACATATATCGTTGCATCATCTCTTCCTTTTACTTATCATTTTTATACTTATGTTTGTTATTTAAATTAATCTATCTATTTCTTATTTGCTTGAAATTAGATTAATTTTACGAAAAAAATTTAAAAATCAATTCACCTCCCTCTTAGTTAGCAATTCTTGGGCTTTCAATTGGTATCAGAGCTCGGTACTCATTTTCAAAGATTTCACAATCTTGAAAAATGGCTGACGCTATGTTTCAAATTCATGTGGGGCACTCCACAAACCGACCTCCTTTCTTTGACGGCACACATTTTAATTATTGGAAAACAAGAATGATAATTTATATTCAATCTATTGATTACAATATTTGGGAAGTCACTGAATATGATCCACATGTGCAAAATAAAGTTATCAAAATTGGTGGAAAACCCGATGAAACAATTCATAAGCATAGAGAGGAATATGATGAAGATAACAAAAGAAAATTGACCTTAAATGCTAAAGCCAAGAATCTACTTTATTGCGCTCTAGATAAAAACGAATTTAATCATATTAACACATGTGATTCCACTTATGATAGTTGGCATACTCTAGAAATTACTCACATTGATACTTGTAAAGTAAAAGAAACTAAGATTAACATCCTAGTAAAAGAATTTGAAAACTTCTTTATGAAACAAAGTGAATCAATTGTTGATACGATTACTCATTTTACAGATATTATAAATGGATTGAATGGATTTGATGGCAAATTTACTAACTGTGAACTTGTAAGCAAAATGCTTAGGTCGCTCTCGGAGGAATGGAGCCCGTTGAGGATGTTGATAGAAAACACCAAGGATGTCAACACATATCTATTGGAAGAACTCTACAGAACCTTGAGGCTCCTAAGCACTAAATTGCTTTAAAATCAGCTATTGATGAAGAAACAACAAACAACGACATGAGTGATGAAGAGCTCGACGATTTGATCCTTCTTGTCAAAAAATGGAGAGGCTTTCAAAACAACCGAAGATTCCAAAAGAAGGAAGAA
>CAIGRB010064258.1:0-71521 GCA_903798255.1 Fraxinus quadrangulata
ACAAGCCTAATTAAATCATCAAGTTCCCCTTTCACAGCATTGATGCATGCCTTTATTTCACCATCATTCCACACCCCACCATGTGTGCCTCCTGCACATGTCTCGACCCCTGAGGGTTGCTCACATCAACCGCCCTTTCCTTTCGCAACAACACCCGTTGATCGGCATACGTCATACCGTGTCGCATTCTGTCGTCTACAGTTCGACGTTTGACCTTATCACCAGCGACAAATGAGTCAACAAATGCCTGAAACACCCGCAAGATCGATGCCCACCCTTCTCCATTCGCACCCTCTGGTACCATCACTACTCCTTTCCGGCGCCTCTCCCCATACTGTGCAATCATCAAATACCTGCCACGGCTGTTCACACATCGTTGTGCCAAAAAGGCTCTATGGAACTCGTCAAACTTAGAAGCAAAATCAGTGCACCAAACCTCCCCATGCAGATTGAGTTTGATAGCTTTAAGCCCCACTCTGGTCATCCTAACAATGTCGAAATTGTTGATAGAAATTGCAAACTCCTTCGCCTCTACTCGAAAACGACTACCGTAAACCAAACCATATGCATCCCCGACCTTTTTTCCCAAATTCTGTGCAAGCGGCACGTCTGATGGTAGAATAGGCGTCGTAGCTGTACCCGGGACGTCGAGATGCACTTTCTGTATTTCCAACGCCGACGCGTGGGTGCCATGCGCCGCAAGACAGGGGGGTGTCCCTCGTAGCAACCCCCCTCCCCCCAGCGTCGGAATCGCCGGCCCAACCCACCGGTCAGGCGCGTGTGCCCAGGAGGTGGGCAGAATCGGCAAAAATCGAGCGACGGCGCTAAGGTTCCCACCTAGGGCCATCGCCTGAACGTGCGGCTGTTTTAGTAGCGTGAGGCCGATTTTCTGGGGGTTACCGTGCTCCGCGATGTTTCCGTCGACGGCGTCGGCGGGAGCGGGTGGTGGCTGAGTGGTTGTTCTGTGGTTAAGATGATGGGTTGTGGGTTTGGGTGTGGGTTACATCACTCAGTCACAGGTGGTTCCACGGGCCACACACAACCAAATTTTTGTTAATTGATCCACCTCTTGAATTTATGAAATAAATTGATTTTCTCTTGCCCTAAATTATTTTTCTTCTTAGGTCCCCTTCTCTTTCTCGTTCATTTTCTTCTTCAATTGTTCGTTGTCAAATTGTTAGGTTCTTGCGTCAAAATGTCCCTACAATGTTTCCCTAAATCCATCTTCACTACCCATAACACCTATATCTATATATAAAATTTTGAGAAGCATATGTGAGATCGTAACCACTACAAACTTACATGTTGATGGCATTTTGCTTCTCCATATCCATGTAAGCATTGCTGTAATATCTCTGTAGAGTTCGAAAAAATTCCTGGGACTGGGTTGTAGCTTTCCACTGACCCCTTCTCTTAGAGAAAATCTAAAATAAATTAAAATTTTAAGAATGTCAACCAAAACACATGCTTGCAGTAATGAAATAAAATGTTTAAAAGGATAAATAATTGCACATTCACCTAGGGTGACTCGCAAAAGAAAAATGCTTACACTGTAAGCCACATATAATGTACTTTATAAACAAATTCTAACACAAAAAATGATCAGACTGAAGACAAACCTTACTAACAGTTTACTCAAAACACATTCGACAGGTTTTATCTGAAGCTCTCTTCAGTTAAGGCAGGGGATCGATCTCATAATAAACATAATTTTAAATGTTTTAATTGTTACTCAAGACGTCTCAACTAGTTGAAGGACGAGAAATGAAAGAATGATTCTGGCACTTTGACACAATAAAGGAGGCATGCACTGGCTTTACAAGATTATTTTGACACAAAATTATAGCAAACACATAAAATAAATAGCTATAAAATTGAAACGTGTTACATCTGACTGGTCCATATCACGTGAAATGGATTGATAGGTCCTGAAATCAACTTGATTTAACAGTTGATAACTAATTCCACCATTTTCCATAAGTAACATAACTTTTCAGACGGAGTATTGAAGATAAGACCAAAAGAACACTTGCAACTGGATATTTTAATTTGAAATAATAGCTTCTGATATTAGTCAGCCAGGAAGTGGCATAACAATAAATCCAGTCAAACTACCCAATATTAGAATGCAATCACACATTAGCATACCTTGTTATGAGCAGCCGAACCACCATACTGATGTGCAAGGGTATCACCCATTCTCTCGTAAAAAGCCATCAATTCATCAGCCAAAGGATCGTCAAGGTCTATCTTGGCGGAGGTTGTTACTCCAAGCGCATGCAATTGATGTCCCAAAGCAGCCAAGCCATATGCATATTGTGCCACATTAGTGCGATCCAAACAGTCTATGCAGTTTGTCCTGAGCACTCCCTTTTGGAACATTGGAGGTTTGACAGCAGAATCACCATTAGAAACGGTATTGCCTCTTCTAGGTTTTCTATGTGCGTTATCAGAATCCTCATTCTCATCATAGAGATGTTTCTCGCATTTGCTATTGCGATATCTTGTGGTGGACATATCAGGAGCAGCAACATTGCTGTGCATAAAACAATTGTGAACTTCCTTTATATCATTATGAATTTACACAGTAACATAACGGGAAACAAAGGATATACTGGAAATTTATTGTGCAATTACTAACAACCATAATGCCATGTCACAATAGATGTACCCACACATTTCAGTAAGTCCTCTATGAATCAAATAATCAAGTATAAGCCATACAAAAAGAATTTACTTTCTCCTTTGGAAAAGATCAAAAGTTGACTTCTCGTGGTAAAGGGTAATTAGGAGTTAAGTGACTATAACTCTCGGGTATTTCGAAAAACGAATATGAAACAATCAGAAAAAGAGTGAGAACATTCATCTTGATATAGAGAAGCCATGTTTTTACTTGCAAGTCGATTTGTATCAAATCCCAGAGGTAGGAACAACCAATGATATCCGCCGGTTGTCCTAACTCTAGATTAGACATGATGTTGAAGTGCTAAAAATACTCCAATAAAGATCCTAGCACCACGTTTGTTATAAGTTTTCTTTAGGTCTTAAAATGGTCTTAAGACTAATATCCCACCTAAAAACTTAAGCCCATTAGAGATGAAGGAATTTATTTTGTTCATATTTTATATCTGCTCCTTATGGGAACGATGGATTCATTTTTCGCATTAGACTTGAGCATGAAATTTTCACACTTGCACTAAGAATTGAACTTTGGATCCTTGTCAGTTCTAGCACTATATTGAACCATCTCATCTAAAAACTTAAGTTGTCAGAGAAGGGAGAGGTATTTTTTTATATTTTATATCTTAAACAATATACTAACATAATGAGGGATGACTACCCAGTAAAGTAAGAGCATAAACATGCTTATAATAAGATGAAAATGCCAAGTACAATAATTTTAATGCACTTAAAAAAAAAAAGGATTGTGGTAAACAAACTCACTCAAAAGAAGGCCATCCCATACATCCCTCTGATTGCAAGGCAGGTGTTACTTGAGAATAGAAGAAATCTGTAAGCGTTAATGCATATGCAGCCACCTTTCCCAAGAGAAGAAGAACATTTGTAGCTTTACTGAGGAAAATAGTTAAAATAAAGACTAGTCAGACCTTCAACAAAAGCAGCATGTCTTTAAAGGATAAAACATTAGATACCTCCGAGAATGTTTGTGCAGATCCCAGTGGAGGAATTTAAGACGATTCTCCTCTGAGAGATCTTTATTAATAGCTTCAATCGCATTAGCAAACTCTGTACGAAGAATGGATTCTCGAGGCTTCTTTTCATTTGTCTGTTGATAACAAAAGTTAGTGCCTATATATTATACACTTCAACAAATTCAACAATAACAGATATGGAGTTGACGAATTCACCATAAAACCCTTGAGTACAAAAGTAAAGATAAAATCCCTCTCACCTTAATCAAATTTAAAATGATAATAGGGTTCCCATATCGCTTGACAAGATTTTCAAAATGAAGTCTGGTAGCCTCATAATTCTGGTCCCTCTTTGACACTGGACAATAAACATCAGTTGCGAAGTACAGAAATGAAAATTAGATTAGCGTTCTTTACCCACAAAATAAGAAAAGGAATCAGAATTGCTATAACGTACATATAATATCAGGCTTAAGATTTAGACGTGAAGTTTCCTGTGACCAGAATAGTGGGATCGACCCACGATTTTGGACAACAGAACTAATCTGCATAGGGAACCCTTCTGGAACATCCTCAAATACAATCTGCTCAGTCTCAACATCATTTGCAACTCTGCCCTTCTCATTGATCCCTCGTTTTAGATATCTACAATGTAGGAAAAAATCTCAAGTATCATACGTGCAACAGAGAGAAAGGGAAGAAAGATCAGCAGAAAGCATCCAATGATGGGACAAAAACAACACATGAGGTTCATGTCGCAACATAAAAGTGAAGAAAATAACAATGATAATCCGTACTTACAGAAGCAATTCTCCAAATTACCATGCTTCAATGTATCTCTACACTTCTAACACATGAATTAGTGCATGTATGTCTATGAAGAGTTTACAGAAGTATACCAAGTTAGGAATTCCATTTTTTTTTATTTTTTTATTTTTTTTTTTTGAAGTAAAGTAGGCAGAGGTTCAGTTGAAGAACCATGAACAATATGCAGCTGTCCGCCTATCCCTCCTACTTGAGCAAGCCTGGCAGCTAATGTCTAATTTTTTTTTAAGAAAAACACCAACACAGTATTAGTGCGTTTTCAGATACCACCAACTAGGGAAGGCTAATGGGGGTTTGGATTCTCCACCCGTATATATAAAATTAAACTCATATATATAAAATTAAACTCACGAAATAACAAGGGGATAGGGGACAAAAACCTGACCTCCCGAAGACAAAGAAATGCAACAAATGAAGGAAAGTAATAAGAGAAGTACTTCCAATACAAAAATAGTAAGTGAGAAATAGGATTTCGTCCTCCTGATAATAGCGTTGATTCCAAGCCTCATATGCAAGTGAATAGGCAACCTGGTCCCCCTCACGGTAAGTGTGAAAAATAGTATCATGATCAAATGAAAAAAGAAGTTTGATTTGTTTGAGAATAATCTAAATCATTCATGGTCCTTTACCACTAGTGATGCAGTGATAGGTTACATACGAGTCAGTCTCCACCCAAATATCTAATAAACTGAGTCGTCAAGCAAGCAAAATCTATCCGACATAGCCCGTAACTCAGCGTCCAAGATAAGGCCATCTCCATATGATAACGAAGACCCTAATGCAATTTCCATCTTGGTCACAAATAATGCCCCCACCACTAGCAAATCCATCGTTGAAGCATCTTTCAATGTTGATCTTGTGAGATCCCATCATTAGAGTACGCCAAAAAATCAATATAGGGTGTATTGGGAGAGGAAGAATAAAAAAAAACCAAAAGATGAGGCGATAGTCTGAGTCTCCAAGGCAATGAATAAGCTTAAATAAGCAACCTATATGAAGAAGTGAAATCATGCGATAGACTCTCCAAATGATCCGTCTAGGCTCTATGCGTATCTCCCTATGCTTCACATCATTCTTCACAAGCCATAAGAACCAAAATATATACAAGAGGCAGTCGAAGGTGGAATGTCTAGACCAGCAAATCACCCATCTTTACATATGATACACACTGATGCAGGCCAAATAATTGTCTATTGTAAATGTTATATATATTTTGACTCCTTTTTTAATTTTTTGAATTTAAGTTCTCTAGGTTTTTTTCTTTAGAAAGATTTCACTGGTAAGGGATTTAAGTCCTATGAATTGTTGTAGTCCTAAAAGTTTTTGGTGAATTTTCTTCCATGCAAAATCTTCTTGCATGCTCAATTTAACCATCCAAATCATCTTTATATAATAGAATTGAGTTTTCCTTCTAGATTCAAAGTTTCCTATTGGATTCCAGGGTGTGAATTGAAGACAAGGATCCCCCACCCCTCTCGTCATACTTCTGCTCCATCACCTAACTAGCTAGTGCATGCTACCTTCTTAAGGGTCCAAAAAATATAAATCAAGTGATTGAGTGTCCTCTCCAAGTGGGTCAAACCCCTGCTAGGAACAAATCCCTATTCAATCTTCCATCACCTTAATTAATATGCACCCACTTTCCAAGAAGCCCATGTCACAAGCAGTTTTTTAATCCTAACTCCTCGATTTCAGGATTACAAAGAGCAAGAGCTCAAATAACATAGTAATGGTGATTAATCTGAATTTTTTCCCCTTTTAAAGTTGAAATCCTATGGATAAGAAGTGCCTGTAGCATTGTATTTTCAGAATTTGGGTTTAGCTTTACCGGTTCAATTTTTTTCAAGGTTAGTTAGAAATCTAATAATGCATCTTAATCGCATTTAAAACACCAAATATTAATTGAATTCCTAACATTAACCTTTAAATGAAAATTGACTGAGAGTTGAGTGATCATGTCCCCGTAAAACTTGTGGAAACTAAACCAGCTGTTGCTAAAAGCCCTAAGATGGGTCCTCAAACATGCGTCCCTGATGTTAGCATATCCAAAAATTCATGCTTGTCATTTATTAAGCCTAAGCAAACCTTAGAATTTCCAAATCAAAGGAGTGAAGGAACATTTGGACCATCTCCTCTTATTATGTTAAGAAACAGCTCACTTGCTGAGTTCCATAAAATAGGAGCACAAAGGAGGAGGACAAGGAAAAAGATGAAAAAGGAGGAAGACGAAGAAGAAGGAGGAGGAGCACGAAGAAGGAGGACGAAGGTGTAGGAGGAGGAGAATCTGCCTGGGAAGCCTCCGTTTCCAACCTCTCATTTTGGAAGATTAAGACATGGCTTGTAATAGCGTTGGTCTCCANTTTTTTTTTTTTTTTATCTATTGTTGAGATCCAGTATTTATTATGGATGATTGAAGTCAAACGATGACGATTTGAGATCTAGTAGCTGCTTTTGAGTGGATCTGGATTTAGTGGTCCACGGCAATAGGTTGCAGTAAGGTGGGATTGTTATCTAACAGGTGAGGGTTTCTGGTTTTATATACAAGGTAATGAAAAAGCTGGTGTTCACATTATGAGGTTTTATTGCGATGATGCAGATATGGTTTCATGGGTTGGTGGTGGACAAATTGCTACTGGTGGCGGTGGTTTAATGGTTTGTCCAGGAACAACGTATAGTGGGTAGGGAAAGTAAGAAACGTGAAAATGTTGTTCTATTTTTGATGGGAGCATAGTGAGGGTTTCAGGTTTTATATACAAGGTAATGATAAAGCTGGTGTTCGCATTACAAGCGATGAAGGCAGCTATGGTTTCATGGGTTAGTGGTGGACAAATTACAACTGGTGGCGGTGGTTTAATGGTTTGTCCGGGAACAACTTATAGTGGTAGGGAAAGTGAGAAATCTGAAAATGTTGTTCTATTTTTGACGGGGGAGCAGAGTGACTTTGATTGAGAGTAGTTCAGAGGAAGGAAAAAAAAAACTGTCTATTGTAAGCAAGAAGACAATTCCTTGAAACACCCCAAGTAAGGAAAGGGTCCAATTCAATTTGATAGACAGGAAATAAAAACATTAAAGAACACTAACTCTATAATTAGACGCAAATATATACTTGAATATATGAGTTTCTTAGCTAGTTATATATATGCATGGACGAATTCCCTATCTAAGCCTGTTACATTGATAAGTTCCCATCAGGATATCACAGAGAGATGTAAGTAGCATATGGGCAAGGTTTTAATTTATTTATTTATTTTTTGCCAGAAACACCATCAAAGTAAGTCTAGGCAGGGTATGTAGACCACCACCTAAACCCAATTGGGAGGGGTTCGGATTCCCCAACACTGTTTTATAGATAAGAGTCGATGTAAAATGCTATAATACTTAGGAAAAAGAACGAAACTGAAATTTGAGATATTAACAGATAACATAAATCCAGATGTTCATCAAATTACGGTTTGCGTTGGACGGGTTTGGATTCCCCAACACTGTTTTATAGATAAGAGTCAATGTATAATGCTATAATACTTTGGAAAAAGAATGGAACTTCAATTTGAGATATTAACAGATAACATAAATCCAGATGTTCATCAAATTATGGTTTGCATACTGACCTGGTACCAGCATAGTGCCGTGAACGCCTGGCAATTAAAGTCAGCTTGAAATCATGTCCTGATATAGAAAGTGTAGCCTAGATTCCCAAGCATAAAGAAATCAACAAGCCATCAAATTTTTAATGCTTGTACAAGATACAATACAAGTGCATAGCCAGCAATATATAAATACTAATATTTAGAATAATCAAAGTCAAAGACTAGTATCAATAAATCACACCAGATAACTTGGGCAATGAAATTTTTTGAAGAAACAAGAAGTCATTTAAGCAGCTAAGGAACCTTACCTGCTTAAAATATCCATAGACTAATGCAACGGTCCAAATAGTATTCTGAAGAATATTGTGTATTCCACGAGTAAGAAACTCATTCCACACAAACATGGTTTCATATAGGACTTGCCCGGTTTCATTATCACACATGTTCTTCTGGAGACTCCTCATAACGCGGTAGGAGTAACTAAAATAGAAGTCCTTTGTCAGATCCACCATGGACAAGAGCTTCTTGTATCTATACAACAATTAAAATGGAAAAGTAGTCATTAGTAAAGAAAATATGCGGCAAAGAAAATTAACATTTTAAGGTATAACACAACCATATTCATTTTTAGCTCTGGTATATATTGCTCATTATAGAAAATCAAAATTTAAGGAAGATGGGATGTAGAGGAAAATAAATGGTCAGACTGAGAATCTCAGCTGAACTTTGCTGGGTCTAGCATTTTATTCTTCTCTATAACTATATGGAACCCTATGTGGAAGAACAGGGACTAAAAGACGATGTTTGAGAACTTAAAGAATAAAGCAACTTCATTCTGAAAGAGATTGAATTAAGAGAAAGGGAACAACCTGATCTCATTCTTGTAATTAAGCATGCTGGATGAAACTACAGAATTCTGAAGGGGGATTATCTCACTTTTAGAGATAGCATAGACATTGTGACCGCAGATTGAACCGATCTTCCTTCTTTTCGTAATAAGTAGTATGTAATATGGCCCCAGAAATTTAATGAATCCTGGAAAAGAGAGTAACAAGAACAGAAGCAAGATTAGCAGCCCACCTTATGTACAGTAAAGAAGTGACCCTCAATTTATACGTACCAACGATGCCATAACAAGAAGTAACAAACTTAAGTCCTCCAGTAACCCTGTTTCCTTCATGTATCCTTCTCAATAGGTCAGAGCATTCCCTTTCTGTGTATGTGGTAGAATCTTCGCGAATGTTAAGATCAGTGGGTTCTGTCCTATCAATTTTTAACACTTTCATGTACGTTCTACTTTTGTCCCTTCCTACCATATAGAATTTCTGCAATCAACAAATTGTGAAAACTGTTAAATAACACAGAGAAGGTTGTCGATGTAAGATACGTCTATATGCATGCACGGACTAAAAGTTTACGTAGTGTATAAGAAGATACGATCCAATTGTTTCTCCATAATTATTAGATGTATACCCCAATTCTTTTGCAGTGAAAGGTGACAATCAAAGACATAAAAGCCAATGAGAACACGAGAGCTTCGACTCTAGGGACTTCTAGCAGCAAACTTGTATAAAGGGCCTCACAGATATGCAGGAGATGCCAGCCAAATCAACCAATAAATCAAAAGAATGAGTGATCCCTGGGCCTACCTAACACATGTCCCTGAAGTAGGGGATTGATTCATTCATTTGATTGTAAAGCTTGGGTAAGAATAGGACATTCCATCGCGACGAGTGAACGCATCACATTTTCCAAAGTGCATAAGGACATCATTAATGCTGAAACTCCTAAAGTAACATTAAAAGAATTCCAAGCATGTGGAAGATATGACATAATTTTTTACTTATTAAACTAAGCTCCAGCAGACGGCAGTTGAGTAAGACAAACATTTGAAAGCCAACACTTACTCGTTTAGCCTCATATATCTTCTAATAAATTGTCAAAATCTAGCCATCATGCAGTTGATCCTAATTTATTTCATGGGATATACATACATATCAAAACCCAAATAATCCAGAATTAACTTAAAAAGGGCAACATTTTACAAAATTGCCGCCAATTAATAAAGAAAGTGATAGCAAGAATTTAAGCATAATCAGCATTAGCATTAAATTTCAGCACAAATTAATCTATACAGCCTTAAAACAGGAGATTTTGTACTCCAAATTAGTACAAAAATCCAAACAAAGCGTGCTGACACATTTGAACCTTAAGAAACAAGAAATTGCAAAAAAGTTAATACCGATTGTGTTGCATAGAGTCGGAATTCTTGCATAAATCCATCCGGTGGCGGCGAAATAGGAGGAGGAGGAGGAGAAACAGATTGTAGTTGTACATTTTCCAAAGCATCCGCCATAGTTGTTTGCCTTTCCCGAGCCTTGGCTCGGGATTCAATCACTCCAGCATCTAATTTGAATACAAATTTTTTTCACATTTGTTCCCATTTCCTAAACCCCATCATCACCACACATCGTCTTTGATAATAGCATTCTCTCAAAAAATTAAATATTAAAAATCAAAAACCCTCAGGATTTTATTTTCTCCCAAATCTCAATTGAAATATCTATATTACTAAATTAAGAAGCTTCTTTTCTATCAAAAGAATATCAAAACAAAGATTACACTCAATAATTTTGACAAAAAAATGGTATGACTAAAAAAAGTTCTAGATACGAATGGGAATGGAAAGAACTGGAAAATGGAAATGGCAAGAGATTTTGAGGTACTGATTTTAAAAATAAAAATTATTTGACATAAACGATGATGCTGATAATGATGAATTATGATGCTGCGATGGAATGATGCACAGAGAGAGAAAATTATACATAGATTTTAATTGATTTTATTTATTTTTAGAGAGAGAAACAGAGACACGTCTGTTTTTGTCAAGGCGAAATGAAAACCACAACTTATGTGGTTGACGAAATGAATATAAAATAATAATGTTTTAAGAATTTTTCTTACTGCTTTATTTTCTAAAATTGTGTTGGTGGTTCGTTCGGTAGGTCGTAAACTTGCTTCTTTTTAAAAAGTCCATTAGATGGCGATTTTATGGTTTGAGCGTTAGTTTGTAAACTCGCTTCTCTCCAAAAATTTACTAATATGAGCAATTGAGGAGTAAGTCGCGATAATAAAGTTATTCGAATATGAAATTCAATCTTGAAAATATAATGTTTCGTTGTGTTTTACTATTCAAAAATTCGATGCATTTTTCATTCAAGAAATCACTACGGGTGTAAGTGCTATAATTATGATGTAGCTACCAAACTTACAACTATTTTATGCTCTTTTCAAAAAATGATGTACAGTTTATATTTTTGAAGAATATTTTTTCTTTGCCTCGATGAGAATATTTAGTAAGTATTGCTCTTTTTAATTGATATAGTGTTTTCAATAAGTGTACATTATATTCTAACGTAGAAAACATGTCACGTGACTTGTGATTAGGGTTTGGTATTTGGTTGGCTAATTTTTCTAAAAAGCTTCCTTCTAGTGGCAAAATTAAGATGAAGTATAAATATCATTTTTTTAATAACCCTTTTTAAATAATTAAATGTCTAGTTTAGCCTTAATTAAAAATCTTGTTCCTCAATTTACATTCCTCCTCTCATGTTCACCTTTACCAACTCTCGTCTCAACCGTCCTTCTTTAACCCAACCTCTTCGTTTTAGGGTTAAAAAAATGAAAACAAAAAGGGAGAGGGACCATGGGTAGTTGAACAAAACAAGGAACCGACGAGGGTTTAGGGAGTTTGTAGGGGTCTTAAGGGGAAGGGGGACACGAAAGATGGGCGAAGGTCAAGGCATAATGAAGGAGAAAGGGAAGGAGGTATTACGTGAGAGGGAAATGTTGCAAAGTAAAGAAGAGATGGACTAGCAAGTTAGACGAACATTTTAAGTATTCAAGCAAAATCATAAAGAGCATTTAAGAAGATGACACTTATTCAGAACTAGAATGTCAAAGAAGTTAGTGACCTAATGATAAGTAAGCCATAAGACAATCGATATAAAAAGTCATTTACTCAAATCTACGTATCATTTTAGTGTTAGTAACAAGTGCATGTTTGGCAAAATTAAATTTGGTCAAATATAGTTTTTATTCGTACAATTTATGAGCATTTAAACCAAATATTAACGAGCAATTAAATTGATACTATTAGCAAAATTAGTGGTGGTCAATGGCCGACAATGTACAGTAATTTTGATTTGTATTAGGTAAGAAGCTCATGGGATTAGATTTGATTTTGGGGTGGTCACGCCTCTAACAGAAACGGAAAATTAATTTAATATTAGAATACAATGGGCAATCATTGGGATTTCTTTATTTTACCAATCCAATTGGGACAAATCGAGAACTTGAGTCCACGTCTACAACCCCACCCCACCCCACCCCCTTGTATTATTTATATTGTATGTATGTATGTGTATGTATGTATGTATGTATGTCGAGACTTGTATGTTGTGTCATGATCCAACCAGGTAACTTATCCACAACTCTTGCCTTTGACCATTTATCTGTAGCATTCAGTATACGTTAGCAATTATTTTTTTTTAATTGGAAAATTTCAAGCTTAATGAAAAAGTAAATATCAATGAAAATCGACTCATACATCAACTTGAAAAATGTCAAAAGTCAAAATGTTCAACTGATTCGAATTGGGGTCAAACGAAATGCAATAAATAAATACGCACACAAATAATAAAACACTATAACAATTTTTTTTTTTTTTAATTTTCATACTACTAATTCAAAGTAAATACAAATGCATTTTGGCCGATTATATTTATTATTATACTATTAGTCTCGACACTAAGAATTAAAAATCAATCGATTGAAATAATCTGTTTTGTTAAAATTGAAATTGTTCGATCTTATAGAATATGATGTATAACATTGTTATGTTAATAATGAAGTGAATTTTAAGTTTAGATTTAAAAATTAAATAAATAAAAAGATTGATGTCAAAAAAATTATTTACTTTTGTTGGACTCAAAATCAAATTAAAATTGAAAGTTAACAGGGAAATATTTGGAAAATATGTTATATGGAAATCCCACATCCAAAGTTTTTGAAATATTTTGAAGGGGGGGTACATTGATAAAGCAGCTGGCAATCCATGGTCTTTATTTCAGTGCATAAGCTCAATAGTAAAGTTAAAAAATTTAAATTAAAAACTTGGAAAAAAAAATGGGAAAATCGTAACCGGTTCATGGGTTGACCGTTGACGGTTTAACCGACCGATTTAGCAATTTTTTAACGAATTTGTTATATTTGGTTATTAACATATAATTGGCTTGGTTTTGGGCCCCGTTCTTGGTCAAACCGGTCGAGCCGGGGCCCGGGCTGACTGATGTTAATAACATTGGTAAATAGTATAAAAATGAATAGTTTGATAGTTAATCGTTGTATATTACGACACATTGGTTACCTTATTTTTTAATTATATTAAATATTCTTAAAGTTTACAAATTTGATCCCTTGACCATTAATGTCCCTGTCCCTATAGGTTTGATCCCTCAAAAATATCGAACAAGTAAAAATATCAAATTATCGAATTGAGTAGCCTGGAACATATGTTTGCGAGACAAAAGTGTAACTAGTAAAACAGTTCTAAAGACATAAAGAGCTAAAGATGTTAAAAGTGAGTAGAGAGTTTTGTGAAAGATGAACATAAACATTTTAAACCAAATGGGATTTATTAGGAAGAGAACCTCATTCGATCAACCAAGTACGTCGAGCCTATCACAGTGGTACTGGAAACCAGTGTGGCATTTTCCAGCACCGCCTAAGGTTCTTCATGACATCAGTGGAGTGCTTTGTCGGAGTGGGGGATGGTGGTGCAGAGCGGTGGATTGAGATCTCGAGAGGGCGAATTAGGTGAAATCGCCTTTCAGTTAGGTGTTTCAAGTTAACTATGGATGTTGCAGTACAGTCAGCAAAGGGCTTTATAAATTTTGGGGCTGTCATGTAGGATGAAGCAGGTATGGTAGTGATGACCTAGTTGGCAGCTTTCATAGTGTCTGTACAGGACGATTTGCTTTGTACAGGATAATGGTATTAGTTTGGAGATGGTGAAGTGTGATTCTCTTCGGATGGTACATGCCTTGCAATCACAGTTGAGATGTGTTTCCAAATGCAAGGATCTTTAATGATATTGTGGATTTATAGTCAGATTTGCAGTGTTATTCCCTTTAGCTAAGTAGATAGATAGACCCTCAGATTAATTTATTCCCTTTAGCTAGGTAGATAGACCCTCAGATTAATTTAGAGGGTACAAAAATTATTATATTAAGAATTTCAAGTACATTAATATGTTTGTTAGTGCTTACCTAAGTTATATCATACGAATTGTGTAAATAATGAGTGGATGATAAGTTGTGAATTCTATAAAATTGTAGATATAAAATATGTTTAATCCGCTTAAAGTATAATTTAAGCTTTATCAAACATGCACTTAATTAGTCCAAATTATACACGGGGATTTAGGAAAACTTTAGGGACATGGACCATAACTACACTAAAAATATCCCAATTATACATCTAGAGCAAAATTAACCCTAATTGATTAGTTTAACTTATTATATATCTATGTTGATTAAAATCAAATAACCGCATTAAATCTTTGTAAAAATAGCTCAATAGATCACCTAGGATTATGAGTATATCTATATCCGCTACACAAACCTAGAGTTTATACTATTTTGTCTAAAATACACAATCTTCTTTCAAACAATGTACAAACGCTAAACATAATCATTCATTGGTCATATAAATGAAAATGCATTAATAACAATAGTAAAAACACATGAAAATAAGTAATTTAACGTTAAAGAGCAAATATTAAAATTAATTAAAGTTAGGTCTAGCTTCAACCATAAATTCCAACAAAAAAAAATTTAGCCCATATTATATAAACGATAAAAATAAGAATATTTATAACAATATATTATAAATCTGACAAAATAATTGAGAAAATAAAAAGTTATAAATAAAACTTTTTTTTTAAAACTTGGCCTTGACTTCTCCAAATCCTTGAATGTTTCTCCTTGTGCTCCTGGTTTGTGTCCCCAAGATATCAAGAAAATAAAATGAAGATGAAAATGAAAATGAAGAGAAAAAGGAACAAAAAAGAAAGGAAAGGAAAGAAGAAAATGAAAATGACAAAAAAAAAAGGCCTATAAAAGCTCTAGAAACGTATCCAAAAAAATTTCCAAAAAGCCTCCAAAATTGGGTAAAAATAGCAAAAATGGCCCCAATCGGAAAGCAGCACGCGCGGGCATTGCGCTTTGATCTCGGTTTAGTTTGTAAGTCTCCCGCACATGCACCATCTAAGCCATCGCGCGCGCAGGTCTTTCTTCCTTTCACGTCGTCCAGCTTAGCCCTTCACTATTTGCATGTCTGGTCCCTCAACTTTGATCTTGTACAATTTATTTTTTACTTCCATTTTAATCATGCCCTCCAAAAATTGCATTCAAGGTCCTTTAACTTCTTGTACTTGTGAATTTTGGTCTCCAAATTCACAATTTTACACGATTTTGGTCATTTTCTCCTCTTTTTTCCCTTTTTTTTTATTTCCTTGGGTGATTTTTACCTACAAAGTAATAATTACATAATTGTGAGAAGAAATTCGCTTATTTAATCAATATTTAAGCTCATTTAGATATTAAATAAGTGTGTAAAAATATACTTATCAAATACCCTCAAACTTAAGTTCTTACTCATCCCGATCAAAATTATCCATAACACAATCAAGCACATGTGATAATGATAAATACATTAGTTAGATTGCCGAAAATCAATCCGTGTAAATTTATATAATCAATTTACAAATATGTTCCAAATAATGGCATGAAAAGGAAGTTGAGCTTATCCAATATTCGATCGATGTGAGTGTCTATAGTCACTTTCAATCATCATCTAAATTTAAAAATAATTATTAAGACGGAAAAATTTTCAAATGGCTCCAATTGGATCCTTTGTGGTCAAATATTTCCTTTCTCGCTCGAGAGATTTACACTCCTCAAATAACTATTCATTTTCTTTCCTTGAGTGTAAATATGAAGGTTGCTTTCAATTCACCATTTTTTTACTCTAGTTTGGTTTGCTCTAATCGACAATATCAACCTTTAGTCATGTGATTATTCTCCACTAGATGAGTGTGTTGACATTTAATCTTACACTAAGTAATTCAAACACACTAGTTATCTGAGCCCAAATATTGAATACAATTGCACAAAATCAATTTTTTTCAATTAAAACTCTTGATTGACCTCACACCCTTAAACTTTTTCCCTAGTAGTGAGCTTTAGGTCGATAGCTCCTCGGTTATTTAGATCAAAGCATACCAGGTTTCGAGATATCCTAATAGACTTAATAACTCGAGTAAAAAATGCTAAGTAAGGTCTAACATTCAACAAATGAAAAATCATTCTTTTAAGCACAACAAAACTAATGTGACTTAGATCCCTAGCATATGGTCATTATCTAGCTTATACTTAGCAAACGACACTCCACACAAATTTTATCAACATGCATAGAATCAATACACTTCTAGATAATATCCTTCACAGGCTCGACCACCTTTAAACTTATTTTACAGTGTGGTTAAGTAAACGAGAAGTGACTATATGATTGATAAAAAATTAAACACAACTCACAACCTAGTTTTCTCCATCATTCAAAAATTTTCACATCTAGATAACAATTAATTATGACTATAGTATTCAAAGTGAGTGAGAAATTAAAGTCAAAAGAAGATTACTTGAAATTGAAATAAATTGTAATAAAAATTGGTGGAAAATTGGAAAAGTGTCAATCCCACGTATGAAAGCTAAAAGAGTATAAATCACTTTATATTGCTCAAGTTTGGGACTTGGGTTTAAACCCCAATGGATACTAATAATTTTTGAAGGGGAGAGAACCTACATGTTAGTAGGTTGGGCCAAACTCCACACGCGCACGCCGCCGGGACCGTCCATTCAACCGGCCGACTCAGCTCGACACGGCACGGGCACAGATCGTAGGCTTGGGTTTGGGCTTGACTTGGACTTGGGCCAAGCCNAATATATTTAATTTATATTTTTTTTTCCGAATTTCTATGTGTGACACATGGATTCTTCTAGAAGGGCGGTTGATAGTTGACAGTTAAACTGTCTGTTCAAACGATTTGTGCCTGTTGAAAATACAATTTTTCGGTTGTTGTGTCTTTTAGACACAATCTTTTAACTTCTATAAATAGGTCCCCATGCCCTGGTTTTCATTCACTCCAAAATCAATTTTGATTTTATTCTTCTTCCAAAATTATTCCTTCGTCCCTGTATTATTCATATTTTGCAATCCTTTCTCGAAATTATTTTTGTGCATTTTAGTCCTCGATTTTTTTAGAAAGATCAAAACGTGAGTAGGTTCCCAGAGTTTTATAATTTGTAGTGCTATTATTAAAAGTCGAGATCGTTGTATCTTGGGAGACGAGTGCCCAAATATCGTCAGCACCAGTGCGGAGTATTATCGTCTTAAGGAGAAAGAATCAAATTTTTGTCTCGACCATTAATATTTTATAGCATTCACTGTGCATGACGTTATTCTGCCAAAATAAATCCACGGTAATATAATTATTTGCCAACAATCGGTGAACTCTTGGCAAAATTTCATGTTCCGTAGGTTCCGAGAATGGAGAAATTTCACCACTTCATAGCCAGTCGAATCCTAAATTGTTGGAAATTGCTTCATTGGTAGCCATACCACAATAGATCTTCTACTTAATCATACCAACTGATCAATATGCCACATTGTAAAAAATGTGAACTTTTAACATTTTAATTTAAATCTTCATTTTACAATTTTAGTTTCTAGGGTGCTGTAGTTGGAAGTCATATCGTAACTGATCTTCTACGTAATTCCTACGTAGCAACGTAAAACCTAAAATAGTAAAATGAGTATTATTGCAATGTCATTAGATTAAAAGTTAAGGGTTTTCGTCACTTACAATGTTACATATTGGTGAGTTAGCATATTATGGAATGATTACGTAAAATATCTATTGTAGTGTGAGTATCATTGAAGCAATTTACTAAGTTAGGATCTGATGAAATGGTTAAATTTCTCCACATTCGGAGCCATCGGATGAATATGAAAATTTTCGCATATAAAATTTACTTAAAACTTTTGTCTGCTGGATATGAATTTTTATAATCACACAGCTGAATATTCAAGCTTGCCAATAATTCCTCCATAATTGGAACCCTCTGCCGATTATAACCATAGAGTTAACTTCTCTCTGGATGGTATACTTTCAACCACACATCATGGTTTGGTGAGGAATTTATCACTGATCATATACTAAAAAAACTTATATAAATTTGATGTGGCCATCGATTTTGAGACACAATTCAACTACTTTGAACAAGTTCAAAATTTATTAAAGGAGAAAACTTTGTTCAGCAATTTTGTACAGTGTTGTCAGCTATCGAACAATATTAAAGAACAAAAGAAACTAAGAAGTCTGATCTATTGTACTCAACATTCAATTTAATGCAAAATTAACACTTGTGTAAAGTCTACGATGATGCAACCGATGGGTTCCTTGAAGAAACCGTTGCGACCATACGGCTTATAATTAGCTCGATTTTCAAGTACGGTTTTGAAGTCATTGTTTCCTGGATCAACAGATGAATAAGGCACTACTATATGATATATCTGCTAAAACAAAAGCATGGTTAATTGCATTTTATGGCTAAATTCATTTTTGTTCATTGAATTTCTTGTGAAAATTCAATAAGAATTCCCAATTTTAATTTGTCCAGTCTATGGTTGAATTTTAATGAACTATCACTCCTACTAAACTTCACGTCTCAATCCCCATTTATGGGTAGATATGTCACGTATAAAGTGTAACTCATAGGGAACTTTACTTTTATTATTATTATTATTATTAGTGGCGTCTGTTTTATGAACATGCATATAATTTTTTATAAATTAGTTATTTGCAATTACAATTTACACACCAAGCCCCACACTCTTGTTTGATGCACACTCTTAAGGAAATAATGTATTTTAAATAATGATGTGATGAAAAATATGTGATTAAAAAAGAATGAAAATTTTTGAATTTACGTGTAATATTATTTTATTGAAAATTGTGTAGTTAGAAGTGAGTATTGAAATAATGCATTTTTTAAGAATGCGGATCAAACATGGTACAAATGAACAAAGTGGATATTATAGTCTGAAATATAGTAATGATTCTTATATTATGCACATATTTGGTGGGGATTAAAATCAGATTTTTAGTAATTTTTAATAAAATTAATGAAACGTGTAATTATAAAGTTGTGGATCTTATGAAATACGTAGTTAAAATTAATTGTTGAGTTGACTTAACATTTTATCACATAACATAGTTATTATTTAATAATAAGTTTCAATATTTTAATGAATTTATGTCTACATGTTCTGCGTCGCCATCTTGAATGGGGGCGTGGTATCGCACCTATTTAAGTAATCTTTCTTCATCGTTGTCCCAAATCTTTTCATTTTCTTATATTTATATTTTAAATTTAAATCGTATTTAAAAAAGAATGATAACTTTTTATAAACAGTTCAACGAAAAAATTTAAGCATTGTCCACACCCACTCGTCACCCATCCCTAGCCCCTCAAATCCCCGATAGGGCGAGAATAAGAAGGGTCGCCCCATCCTCATCGTGACCCACCTCTTTGTCGGTCCTTAATTATTTTCTAGCTAAATTTGGATTCGATATGTATATAATGGTTTATATAATATATAATTGGATCAAAATTTCTTCGATCAAATAAATAAAATTTTTTGACTCTCTTTTTAACATATCATCAGTGTGTAAATTATTATATAACTATTTATATATAAGTAGCATTATTCATTTTGCTTATATGCAAATATGAAATTTTTATATTTAACGTAACTATTAATATTAGCATACAATGACCGTTACAGCTTAGCAATGAAGTATTCACTGTTATCAAAAACAAAAAGCAGGTGCGATTACAGAGAAGAAGAAGACAAAACGAGAAGAGGTATTCACTGTCGCTTTCGCATGTCTATATCGCCACTCATATGAATTTCGTGAATCCCATACTTACCACCTCTTTCTTAATTTTTCTTATCTGCTATTAATTTATTTCTTTCTGTATAAATTTTCAGGCACCGCTAAAAATGCTCCAATTTAAGCTGCACAATTTCATATGTGATTTTTTACTCTCCTGAACCACAAATTTGTTCCATTTAGATATCCTCCACATGCAGGTGTGTGAAATTTTGAAGAAATTGTTTATGGGTTTTTTATTTTTATTTTTTGAATTATCTGAACTGATGTTCCATCCCCCAGTAATATATGAAGAGCTACCGTAGTTGAAAAAATTGTAGTGGCAGGTGTTATATAAAAATGTGAAATTAGTCAGTGTTCTGCACTATTAGCGTTCAATTTGTTGTTCTTCTCCTGTTACATTTGGTGCTCGTTCACTGTTTGTATGGTTTCCAGTTAGAATTTTTAGTGTAATAATTCTCGACGGGATCTTTAAATGTGCTGATACGTGTTCATGGGTTTTCTAGGAAATCTTTTACCTACCTAGGCCAGGGTTGATGATCAGTTGATAGGTGTCAGTATGTATGACTTTATATACATTCATGGGTACTCCAGATAATAATAAATTTTCTGAGATAGTTGACATAGTGAAATCATGGATTCTGCGAAGGCCTGAGCACGTGGATATGTCTAGGAATTTCTGGATGCCCGACAAGAGCTGCAGAGTGTGCTACGAGTGTGATTCCCAATTCACTATTTTGAACCGCAGACATCACTGTCGACTGTGTGGACTGGTTTTTTGTGCCAGGTGCACTGGGAATTCTGTTCCTTCCCCTGCCCTCTCTGATGAACCCAGGAGTGGGAGGGAAGATTCTGATCGAGTTAGAGTTTGTAATTACTGCTTCAAGCAACGGGAGCATGGGTTGGCTACTGCCGGTAATGTTATGACTTCATCAAGTCCGTCACAGAGTCCATCTTCCTCTGCTACAAGTTTGGTCAGCACTCAATCTAGTTGCCTCTCTTGTAACAGCAACAGCAGTGCTGGTTCAGCTGCATGTTCTACAGGGTCATTCCAGCATGTTCCATGTAGCGCTGGTCAGAGCTCTGATCATTCTGCTCAAATGGATTCAAATTCAGTCAAGCAAGATCTTGTAACAAGTCCTGGAAATTTGGAAAAGGTTGATGCAACGGATATTTTCTGTGACCAGATTGGATCACCCAGCAGGTATTTTCGCAACATATTTGAGGCAAGAAAGCAGCATTATCTTTGCATTTTACTGCCTCAGTTTGTTTGGTTCGGTCAGGTCAATCTTATGAAATTGTTTAAATAGTGTTTTGCCGTTCTTTCTTTGGAATGAAGTGATGTTGAGGATATACCTGATTATTCACTTTTGTGGTTAGTGTTCACGGTGATTCAAATTCGTTGCCTAAGGAATTTTACCTTCACTATTTCTTCACTGCTATAATATAAAGCTTTTGTCACTTTCTTCGTTGCCAATCCTTTATGATCACGGTTTATGTTGTCTTTGTATTCTATTCACATGGTACTTGTGCTAGACTTTTAATTAAAGATCTTTTAGGAGACGTTGTGCTTTGTGTTTATGCAAATTTTTCGTATTGATTGAAACTTTTCTTTGATAGACCAATGTTTTGCTAGTAATTGTCAAATATTGGTAATATGTATTTCCTGCTCATTGCTTCATTGATGATTCCAGGAGCGATGACGAGGAAGATGACTACTCTATATGTAGATCACATTCTGAAGTAAGCCCATTATCTCATGCTGACGCATGTTATGATGCTGTTCATTATGGAGAGATTGATCACATCTACGAGCCTCATGAAGTGCAAGCTCATACGGAAATTTCTGATCCAACTTGTATAAATTCCGGCCTGTTTCCTGAGAATTTTGAGACACAGAGATTGGATGAAGTGGGAAGGGTTGGGGAAGAAGCAGCTAAACAGAATAATGGCATTGAGTTGGGACAGCCTCCTTTAAATCATTTGAATGGTACAGATGTTGAACCTGTGAATTATGAACATAATGGTTTACTTTGGTATCCTCCAGATCCTGAAGATGAAGAGGATGAGAGAGAAGCGCTTCTGTTTGATGATGGTGATAGTGGTCGTGAGGGTTCAACAGGAGAGTGGAGTTACTTACGCTCAAGTAGCTTTGGTGGTGGGGAGTCACGAAGTAGGGGTAGATCAAATGAGGAACACTGGAAGGCCATGAAAAAAATAGTTGATGTGCATTTCAGAGCTTTAATAACTCAACTTTTGCAGGTTGAGAACCTACCCATAACTGAAAACGGTATTCAGAAAAGTTGGCTAGATATTGTTACTGCATTATCCTGGGAAGCCGCTACTTCTTTAAAGCCGGATTCAAGCATGGAGGGAGGCATGGATCCTGGTGGATATGTGAAGGTTAAATGCATAGCTTGTGGACATCGGAATGACAGGTATCTTTGTTCGACTTTGCATAACATTTCGCTTACAAGTTGCAAGTCAGTGTAATCAATGTAACCAACATGATAATGCATTTGGGAATCCATGTCATTTTCTTTATCACTCCAAAAAAACATAATTTGTTCTCTTACTTTTTATGGTCTTAACTCATTATAAATTATTAGTCGAGTAGCTCAGAAGTTACTGGATTCGTTTATTGAAGGAGGTAAAGTTTGTTCCCAAGTCTGCTACAATTGGCTTGTGTTTTGGACAGGACATTTTGTTGAGTTTCCAAAAAAAAAAAAAACATAAAAAAAAAAAAATGAAAAGTAAAAAGAGCTCTGGACCTCACTGGGGAAGATTGGAAAGAAATGATCCAAGTTCCTGACCCAAAGTAATTGACACCGTGTTTTGCTTCAATAATGTGTGTAAAATATTGGCGCCATGTACTATTTTCCCAATCTGATCATTCTCGTTGTTTCTTCACCAGTACGGTAGTTAAAGGGATTGTTTGCAAGAAAAATGTGGCTCATCGGAGAATGACTTCAAAAGTAGATAAAGCACGACTATTGCTGCTTGGTGGTGCCTTGGAGTACCAACGGGTTGCTAACCACTTGTCAAGTTTTGATACTTTGTTGCAGCAGGTAGTGACTGGACTTTATGCCGTCTCTTCATTTCTGAATAATTAATATTGGTCAAAAAGACTCATAAATCACATTTTTTTCATACCTGGTTTAGGTGGAGATGTGCATTTGTTTTCTTTGTATTTGGTGCTCATTTTACTGGCTTTTTAAGGATATATTGTTTTATTGCTCTCGTGGTCTCTTACATGTTTCAGGAAATTGACCATTTGAAAATGGCTGTTGCAAAGATTGATGCACACCATCCCAATGTTCTTTTGGCAGAAAAAACAGTATCGCGATATGCACAAGATTATCTTCTTGCTAAAGACATCTCTCTTGTTCTTAACATCAAGAGACCACTTTTAGAGCGCATATCCCGCTGCACAGGTGCGGATATTGTTCCTTCAATTGATCATCTTACAGCGCCGAAATTAGGATATTGTGATTCATTTCATGTGGAGAGGTTTCTGGAAGAACATGGAAATGCTGGGAAACGTCTAAAGAATTCAACGAGGACACTAATGTTTTTTGAAGGTTGCCCAAAGCCACTGGGATGTACTGTAAGTCTGGAAACAGTTCCTCTAATTGCATGAAAAGATTATTTTTTAATCATATTTGAGTTTTAGAATGGAAAGTTTAGAATTTTCTCTAGGGATATTATGCAACTGATATGTACATGGAACCTGTTAATGCTGTAAATAGTGCAGCGGTTTTTGTTAGTTGCTTCCAAAAACTATCTACTGAATAGGAAACTAACTAAATGGTGTGATTTCTAGGATTTTACAATATTTAATATAGCAATACATTCTATTCGTGGAGAGTAATTATATATAAAAACTAAAATTACAAATAATTCAAATCTGCCAAGGGTAACAATCAGGTAATCTTATTTATTATGCCCTATCTCGTCTTAAAATTTGTTGTGTCTGAACGTGTACAGTTGATCTTTTCTTCTCTTTTTGTTTCTTTTTTCTATTAATCTTTTTTTTTTAACTGGGAGGGACTGTTCATTCCAAAATTGGATATTGGCTTAGAATATTCCACCTAACTATTAATTTATTGGAAATGTTTTGGCAACTCTGGAGGATGATGTATGTTGTTTTACTACTGAATTCATGTATAAGAACTTGAGTATCCTAAATGAAAATATCCCTGATGTTTGTTTCTAGCTTGAACTGCCAGATAATGGAGCTGAAAATAAAGTAGGATTATTATGTGAGTAGTCTCCATTGGATGTTTCTCCTTACCCATTATATCTAACTTTTTGTCTCTATATACCTGACTGATTTCAGTAGATAATTTTAAGATATCATCTTGAATGTTTTGCTGTAGATTCTGCTTAAAGGTGCCAGTGGAGATGAGTTGAAGAAAGTTAAACATGTCGTCAAATATGGTGTTTTTGCTGCTTATCACTTAGCTTTGGAGACCTCTTTTCTCGCTGATGAAGGCGCTTCGCTTCCAAAATTCCCATTGAAGTCTCCAATGAAAATTGCTTTGCCTGATAAACCATCAAATATTGATAGATCCATTTCTGTGATACCTGGATTTTCTGTGCCTGCCAAGGAAAAACCTCAAGGGCCTAAACCGCCTGACTATCTAACGTTTCAATCTGGAAATGACCTGTTCCTCGATATTACACAATCTTCAAAAATTATTCCCATATCTGAGGCACAGTCTTCTCTTTCTGAAGCTTCTAGTGCTCAGATTCTAAATACCGAATGTACGCCATATCCTTTAATGTGCGACTTCCCAGGTCTTCAGCAGGCCCAGTTCACTGCCAACCATGCTTCTGTGGAGAAAAATGGGACGACTCTCAATGAATATTTTGTCACTAAAACATCATCAGATCATGTTGACGAAATGGCAAGTAAAGTCAACTTCGTTTCTAATTGTTTGCTCAATTCTGAGAATTCAGGACAAAGTGCTAGTTGTTCTCATGTAGATGGAAACAAATTGACTTCAAAATCTGGCACTTCAGAGTTAATATATTCGGGACAGCATAATCTTCATCAACTTCAGAAGATAAGATCTTTGAAAGAAGAGTTCCCTCCCTCACCTTCAGATCATCAGAGCATTTTGGTCTCCTTGTCAACACGCTGTGTGTGGAAACGAGCTGTTTGCGAACGTGCTCATCTCTTTCGCATTAAATACTATGGAAGCTTTGATAAGCCTTTGGGTCGGTTTCTTCTAGACCATTTGTCCGATCAGGTATTCCTCCCGTTCTACATCAATGCATGTATTCACTCAAATGTCTGCATATTTGTTGTATGCAGAAGTCGGGTATTTGACTTCTAAAATTCCTTTGTAAGGGGTACCGGTGCCGCTCGTGTGAAATGCCATCAGAAGCACATGTTCATTGCTATACCCATCAACAAGGCAGCCTTACCATTTCTGTGAATAAGCTTCTGGAATTCCGCTTGCCAGGTGATCAAGGAGGAAAAATTTGGATGTGGCACCGATGTCTACGGTGTCCTAGGACCAATGGTTTCCCTCCTGCCACAAAAAGAGTGGTCATGTCGGATGCTGCTTGGTGTTTATCTTTTGGGAAGTTTTTGGAACTCAGCTTTTCAAACCATGCTTCTGCAAGCAGGGTTGCGAGCTGTGGTCATTCCCTGCATAGAGATTGCCTTCGGTTTTATGGGTATGCATTTTCCTATCTCTGTCAATTACAACACTGGGCTCCCGTCCTGATGTAATTGATTGGCCTTTCTACATGGATTGATTAAAAGAGTGAAAGCCAAAGTCTGACAATTGATAATTTACTGAAATTAACAGCATGATGCTACTCATTATATGTTGATGATAAAAATGGTCTGGATATTTGTGTTCCAAAGTCTGAAGTGCCGAACTGAAGAAATTGATTAAGTTGAAATCTAACTGTAGGTCTGTGATATAGACATCAGCGCAGGCGTAATATAGAATTTAAAATTCTTAATCTTGTCCTGTATACTGCTCATTCTTGTCTCTTGAAGCTAATCGATCTATATAATGCTGGTAAATAAGCTTTTGGTAACACTTCAATTGGAATGCTGACAATCTTTGTTCTACTTTGCTGTATTTCTGTTTTTCTCAAATTAAGATTCCATGCATATAAGTTTGTTTCTGTTAGATCCTTAATTGTTGGTCTTTTGACACGAACTTCCTCAAAACTTTAACTAAATATATCCTTTTCGTCTTGCACAATTAGGTGTTTTGATTCTGTTCTTTCATTTGGAATTCTTGAAGTGATGTGTTTTAGCTGTTAGTCTAGTTGGGATTGCATATCTACTCGAGTTCTTAGCTTTGATGGGTTAACTTGCTTATTTTTGTCTCTATGGGAATGGTTTACATGATAATTGCAGAGCTTGACTGCTTTTGCCTGCTTAATTCTTTCACTAAGGTCCAGATATGCTTATCAGCATTGACGTCTAAGTCCTCAATTACTTTGCTGTGTTTGGTGTGCAGTTTGGGGAGGATGGTTGCATGTTTTCAATATGCACCAATTGATGTTCTCTCTGTCTACCTCCCACCGTCAAAGCTTGAATTTAATTATGATAAACAGGAATGGATACAGAAAGAAGTTGATGAGGTGAAGTTATTTAAAAACCACTCATTTGCCTCATTGCTGTAGTTTACATTTCTTGTAGAGTGATTGTATATTTCATAACACAGGTTAGCAGAAGGGCAGACGTGCTCTTTTCTGAGGTGTTGGAAATTCTTCATCAGATGTCAGCAAAAAACTCAAATGAATCCAGCATGGAAGCACCTGAGTTAGGTCAACAGATTTTAGAACTAGAAGCAATGCTGCAGAAGGAGAAGGAAGAGTTTGAGGTGTTCTCTTGTGAACATTCCCCAAATTTTTCTTCCAATAAACTAGAAAAACTTTTTAACTCTTTATGTGCTAATTTAAACTTGATTAACAGAATTACGGTGCTAGTTTTTTTTTTTTAAAGTTAGGGTAAACCACAAGTTCTGAAATTTCTGTTTGCTAAGGTTTCCTTTACACAACTACTTCGTTATTACTTCTTCTTGAGCTAATGTTTTGCATAAAAACCTAGACTATGATGCATCATGTCTTCTCCGGTTTTTGCTTGGTTTGAATGAAGCCCCTGTTTGACACACATTCTTTCAAAACTCATTTTCAACTATACATTCTTCAAAAAAATAATATTTTCCCTCACATCAACAACTTTTCCTTACTTTTTAACCATACATTTTTTCATCATATCACTATTTAAAATACATTATTTCCTCAATAATATCCATCAAACACACCCGAAATGTTAAAATGACGGATTCTGTTTTTTGCTGATAGAAAACCTATTGCCAACTTGATGCAGGAACATGTTTATAGACTTCTGATATCTGTTTCTCTAATTAAATTCATGTTATATAGGAATCAATACATCACATGCTTTATAAGGAGGATAAATTTGGTCGGCCTGCAATTGACATTCTCGAGATCAACCGATTAAGAAGGCAGCTAGTTTTCCATTCTTATGTCTGGGACCGGCGGTTGATACATATTTCTAGATCTGATGTACAGGGATCAAAGCTGAAGCAAAAGTTTGTCAATTCAAGAGAGAGGCCTACAGAGATAGATGTGGCTTCCATGGCTAGCAGAAGCTTTGGCAGCTGGGATTCTTCTCATTCTTCTCTTCCAAGTATGCAACTTGATATGATGCCAACTCAGGTAGGATATAACCCAAATACCTCACTTGATGAGATTCATAGTGGGGTGGACGTAAATCAAATCCTGAAGCATAGAAAAAATGCTGATGCTTCTTATTCATCTGATACAAATGCAAGTAATCAGTCAGACGAGCAGAAATCTGGAAAAACTGTGCGAAGGGCTCAATCATCAGGAGGATTCACAGTGCTGGAATCTTTATCTGCTAATTTAGTTTCTGCATGGACTGGTGATTGCCAGAAAGCAACTATAGCTTCTAAGGAAAATGGTATTACACTTCCTGATACGCTCCCCAGAGTCTCCACTTCTGGCAAGATATCACCCGGGGAAGAATCTTGTGTTGGGAACTGTACAAATGATCGATCTGTGGCTGAAGTGACTCCTGGTAATGGATTTGCATTATCTGTTATGGGGCTTGATGATCTCAAACAGCCTAGTAGTTGGATGAGGATACCCTTTTTGACTTTGTATTACTCATTCAACAAAAAATCTTCAAATGTATTTGAACTTGGTAAGATTAGTTACTATAATCCTGCCTATATCTCAACATTGCGAGAGTTGGTACGTCAAGGTGGCGTTAGGTTGCTGCTACCCATGGCTTCTGATGAAACTGTTGTGCCAGTTTTTGATGATGAGCCTACTAGCATCATTTCATATGCCCTTGTATCCCCACATTACCAAAAATTCATGTCAGGGGAACTTGGAAAACAGAAAAACTCTGTGGAGTCCTCAACTTCATTATCATTTTTAGAGTTAGTGAATTCACTTTCACTTCAATCTTTCAGCGAGGCAGCATCTGAATCTCTACGGAATCTTGCGTCTTCTGATGAGAGCATTTTATCCAGTTTTGGGTCTCGGAGTTTCTCAAGTTTGGACCCCCTTTTATTTACAAACACTTTCCACACAAGAGTATCTTTTTCGGATGAAGGTCCTCAGGGAAAGGTGAAATATTCAGTGACTTGTTACTTTGCAAAGCAATTTGAGGCCTTGAGACGGACTTGCTGCCCAAGTGAGTTAGATTTCATCCGCTCCCTTAGTCGCTGTAAGAAGTGGGGTGCACAGGGTGGAAAGAGCAATGTCTTTTTTGCCAAAACATTGGACGATCGATTTATTATCAAACAGGTGACAAAGACTGAGCTAGAGTCCTTCTTTAAATTTGCACCGGATTATTTCAAGTATTTAAATGAATCCATAAATACTGGATGCCCCACTTGCCTGGCAAAGATCTTAGGCATCTATCAGGTATTAGCTTTTATGAACCCTTTCATTCATGTAGTTTTTCCATTAATAAATACTTTCATCATTTTTATTTAGTTGCTGTTTTTTAACCTCTCATATTATGTTGAAGTTGAGCTCATAAAATCTCAATCTTTATGGAACTTCTTGTGCCTCTTCTAAGGAAAAAATTTGCACGACTTTTCCTCCAGTTCTGCACTTTCCAGAGCTTTTGAACCACATATCTTCTGCCTATATGAAGTTTTTATAGAATCGTACTTTGATATATAGTTGCTAATCTTTTTGGTTGATTGGTGGTAATTTAAAAGGTTACGTCAAAACATCTTAATGGAGGGAAGGAATTAAGAATGGATGTTTTGGTGATGGAGAATCTTCTTTTCAAGCACAACATTAAGCAACTATATGACCTCAAAGGATCTTCTCGATCACGGTATAATCCAGATTCAAGTGGAAGTAACAAAGTTCTACTGGATCAAAACCTGATCGAGGCAATGCCAACTTCTCCAATTTTCTTAGGAACAAAGGCAAAAAGGTTATTGGAGAGAGCTGTGTGGAATGACACTTCATTTCTTGCTGTAAGATTTTGATTAATTTACTGTAATGATACCGAAATGTGCTTACCTTAAATCTAGTTTTTCACATGGGTGGATTTTATTTTTATATTTTCTTGGGGTGGGTTGGGGAGGTTGGGGGCCTCCTCACTTTCATCACATTGACACGGTAATGTGATTAATAATTTGACTGGATTGGTAGCACCTTTTCCTTTTCTCATCTGTCTCATGCTAATATAGTCTTATTTATGATGCTCTTCAGTCGATAGATGTGATGGACTACTCACTGCTCGTTGGTGTGGACGAGGAAAAACATGAGCTGGTGCTTGGTATTATTGATTTCATGAGGCAATATACATGGGACAAGCATCTTGAAACATGGGTGAAGGCATCAGGCATCCTCGGAGGGCCCAAAAATGCATCTCCAACGGTAATTTCTCCGATGCAGTACAAGAAACGATTTAGGAAAGCTATGTCTGCTTATTTTTTAATGGTGCCTGAGCAATGGTCTTCCTCGGTGATCATTCCAGGGCCAGCCCAATTGGACCTAAGAGTAGAAGAAAATTCACAAGCGTCTATAGAATGATAGCATAATGCTTTAAGCTTCTATTTGAAGATGTCTTTCTCTTTTCTTATTCACAATTATTTCGTTAAATGCCTCGACCTTTACCTGTTTTGTACCTAGCAGCAGCAGGCCATTTTTTGTGCCAAGAAATGTTAGGCTGTGTTCATTGATTATGTTTTCCAGCTCCAATCATGTATATATATATGCATAATATTTCTTTCTTACATTGTATTCATTTTTTAATTATTGGCCTTCTTGATCTTCCCCTTGTTAGATTTCCCTTTTATTTATTTATTTATTTGGAGTTGGAAGAATGTAGGTTTGGCGGCAGGAAAGGAGGATCACTTTTCTTGAGGTCGATGAAAAATTATGAATAACAGAGAAAAATAATGTTGATTGAAGAAGAATCTCTCATTTGATAATTTGTTTACACAGAATAAACTGTATTTATACAAGTAATTCCCACCATCTTGACATAACATTATAAGGAAAGAAATAATGTAAAATATCTTACATTGATAGCAGAGTCCAATATATTTTTTATCTTATATTACTATGATATTTTTCTATCATGGAGATAAAACTTTAACACTCCTCTTCAAGGAGCATGAATGTTTGAGACAATTTGCCCATATGACTCTTGAGAAGCGACTTTTCAAAAGCTTTTGTAAACATATCGGCTATTTGTCTTGTTGAATTGACAAATTGCATTGCCAGTAGATCCGCTTTGATCTTCTCTCTAACCACATGGCAATCCAATTCGACGTGTTTTGTTCTTTCTTGAAATATTGGGTTTGCAGCTATATGTAATGCTGCCTGATTATCACACAAAAAATGTTGCTAGTTCTATAAGATTAACATGTAGATCTTTGAACAAATATCTCAGTCACATCAATTCACATGTTGCTGAAGCTATTGCCCCATATTCTGCTTTTGTCGAAGATCTTGACACTGTAGTTAGCTTCTTTGTCTTCCAAGATACAAGAGAATTTCCCAAAAGAATGTAAAAACCTGTACTCGATCTTTTGGTGGTTGGGCAAGATGCCCAATCTGCATCACAAAATCCTTTGATTTTGAAATCATTCAGAGATGAGAAGAAAAGACTGTGTCCATGTGCTTGCTTTATATATTTCATCACACGAAAGCTTCCAAGTGAGGTTTCCTTGGTTGGTTCATGAATTGACTCTACAAATTCAGTGAATATTGGGTGTCTGGTCTCGTGATAGCCAAGTAGATGAGTTTTCCCACTATTCTTCTGTATTGAGAAGGATTCTTCAATAGGTCTCCTTCTATTGGCTTCAATTTAAGATTCTGTTCCATTGGAGATGTTCGAGGTGCCGTGCCCAATAGTTCATCTTCATCCAGTAAATCTAACGCATATTTTCTTTGTGAGATGCTTATGCCGTTACTTGAATGTGCCACTTCAATACCCAGAAAAAAACTTCAACTTTCCCAAGTCTTTTATTTTAAAATGATTGCTCAAAAAAATCTTTAACTTTGCAATTTCTTCTTCATCATTCCCTGTTATAACCATATCATCTACATAAATTAAGACATCATTAAACAACTTTTGGTTACCTTTTGTAAATAAGGAATAATCTATTAGAGATTGTTCACAACCCGCTTTATATATAGCAGCAGAAAACTCAATTTCTGGAGGCTTGTTTCGATCCATAAAGAGATTTGTGAAGTTGACAAACTAATGAAGTCTCCCTCTATTGATTGTAATTGGGTGGTGGGAGCATGTAGACTTCTTCTTTAAGATCACCATGAAGAAAGACATTCTAGACATCCATTTGATGTAAAGACCATTTACGAGTTGCAGCTATGGCTAAAAAAGTCGTACTGTTGTGAGTTATCCAACTGATGCAAAAGTTTTTGTGTAATCCATGCCTTCTATTTGGTTATATCCTTAAGCAACTAAGCAAGCTTTATACACTTTGATGCTTCCATCTGCCTTATGTTTTATTTTATAAACCCAACGACATCCAATTGGTTTCTTGTCTTTAGGTAAGCCGTAAAAGACCAAGTTCCATTGTCTACTAAGGCTTGAATTTCAGTATCCACGGCTACCTTCCAATTCGGATCATGTACAGCTTGAGCAAAATTAGCTAGTTCAAGTGCTTGAGAAATGTTGATAGGGATAGGAAAAAAACCCGACAAATCCGATACCCTCGGGTTCCCGCCCCAAACAGGGCGGGGACTGGTAACGGGCGCCATGCCCCGTTTAATTTTTTAAAATTTAATACTTTAAATGAAAAATTCACGAAATTTCATTAATTCTAATAGAAAATGGCAACTAAAATTATCTAAAAAATATGACAAACAATAAAAGCCTTAATTTACCAAATATATTTGAATAATTTAACTTTTAAAAATAAGTAAAGATTAAAAAATATATTATTGTCTCAATCATGGGTGCTCCGTCCTGTCCCATTTAATTATTTTTGTTTTAGAATTCAATATTTTAAATGAAAAATTTCACGAAATTTCATTAGTTCTAATAGAAAATGGCAACTAAAATTATCTAAAAAATATGACAAACAATAAAAGCCTTAATTTACCAAATATATTTGAATAATTTAACTTTTAAAAATAAGTAAAGATTAAAAAATATATTATTGTCTCAATCTAGTAAATGAGGGAAATAAAATGAATTATTAAAAAAAAATTAAATGGGATAGTAAACGGGCCCCGCCTTGCATTAAATAGGTAACGTGGTGGGGACAGGGCAGGGAGGGGAATTGCCTAGTGGGGCGGGGGCCAGGGAGGTTGCCTTGACCCCGTCTCGCCCCATTGTCATCCCTAAATATTGACTACTAAACTCTTATGGTTAGGTGATAAGTTGGAATAGGAGACATAGTGAGAAACGGGATACTTGGTTCCTTTGTGTGTCTTAGCTATGAGCGAAGAGTCATGGTTTGGATTGATTGTCGAGACCTGTGAACACATGAAGTCTCTTAGCTAAAATGAAGGTTTTCGAACCATTTCAAATCTTCTGAGGTTTTTTGGTTCAGTTGGTGGTGTTTGATGGCTATTTGTAATTTCAGGTGGTTGTTCAAAATCTGCTTCCTGTGGAGGTAAGTTAGATGATGCTGGTGTAGAGGGTAAAGAAGATGATTGAGACAATGACGATGGTGAGTGCAGGTCAGTAGGTATATCTGATGGTAAATGATTTGTGATGTGGTCACAAGGTAGAGGTAAGACTGTGGCATCTGTAGCTTGTTGAGTTGGAATGGTCAGATAAGGAAACTTTGTCTCATGAAGAATAACCTCCTGATTGGAAAGGAGTGTATTATTCTTTAAATCATATACTTTATATGATTTTTGGCCTAGTGGAAAACCAAGATAAATGCATCTTTTGGCTCTTGTATCAAACTTGTGTTCATGACTTATGTTTATAGCAAAACAAAGACAACCAAATACTTTGAGATGACTATATGTGGGTGGCTTTTGATAAAAGATTTCAAAGGCAGTTTTATTGTTCAATAAGGAAGTGGGTACTCGAGTGATCAAGTAAACTGCATGCAGCACACTTTCACCCCAAAATTTTAAAGGTAAATTTGTCTGGAATCTAAGTGTCCTTGCCACGTAGAGTATGTGCCCGTGTTTTCTTTCCGCTACCCCCATTTAGTTGTGGTGTCCCAGTACAAGTATGTTCAAAAGCTACCCCTTCATTATTAAAAAATTCTAACATGGAAGAAAATTCTTGATCGTTATCAACTCTCAATTTTTGGACCTGACTATGATGTTATGTTTTAGTGTAGACCAAAAATGATTTCAAGATTGACTGTGTTTCGGATTTGTATTTCAGAAGGTATATTCATGTAAAATTTGAATATTTATCCATGATAGTTAAATAAGAGGCTCATGTAATCGAAGGAACTCTAAATGCATCCCATATATCACAAATGAATCATATCAAAAATCTCATTGGTTGAAATAGAACTCAAACTAAAAGGTAACCTAGTTTGTTTTGCCAAAGGGTAAATTTCACGAACACTATAAAAGTCATGAACAACTTCTGGAATTGAAAAATTAGGATATTTCATAGGTAGTTTAGAAGGGTATCCAAGCCTTTGATGCCAAGTAGTTGATGTAACTGTAGTGTTGTTGCGATGATTCTTGATTTATCATCATGAATTTGGCTTAGAAGATAGTACATGCTTCCATGCATTTTTCTCAAACCAATCTTCTTCCTCGTTGCAAAGTCCTGAATCACATAGAAATCAGGGTAAAAGGTGATAGAACAATTCAATGTTTTTGTGAGTTTGTTAACTGACAACAAGTTGACATTGAAGGTAGGGACATAATATACTCCCGAAATTCTAGATTTGTGTTTAGTATCATATTACCTTCGACTTGATAGAAGTTCTAGTTCCATTGGTCATTAAAACACTAGAACTAGTAGGGTTAGAAGGATTTAGTAGTGATGTTTGTGTATTGGTGATGTGGTCAGTGGCTCCATTATCTAGTATCCAAAAGTTTTATATATCCTGTTTATGATTAAAGGATAAACATGTAATTGGTTTCTGACCTGCTAAATTTACTTTAGGCTATACATTATCACCTTGAATGAGTGCCATAATCTGTTTATATTGTTCTGCAGTAAAAAAATGGAGCTTTATGTTCCACTTCTGCCTCTTGAGAAGTGAGGTTTGCTCTGGTGACATCTTTTTCGTTCTTCTTGTGGTATTTATGACCTGATGGAAACCGTGAAGGTGAAAACACCCGTCCACTGTATGATTAGTGCCTTGACAATGACTACAATATTGCTTTCCTTTGTTCTTCCATTGGGTAGAGGTGTTTGAGATGTACTTTCTTGTAGCTACAATAATCGGCTCCCTGACAGCAGAAACATCATGTTGTTTTTCCTCCAACAAGACCATGAAATAAACCCCGCCGATTGAGGGAAGATGTTGCATCAGCAATATTTGGACCCTAATGGCTTAATAGGACTCGTGGAGTCCCATTAAAACTGCATCAATTTACTTCTTTGCTCCTCCTCAATTTTTTTTCTTTGCTCCATATTAACAGGGTGTTATTTCATTGTAGGAGCCTAATTAATCCCATAGACCTTTGAGCCTTGAAAAATATGCCGTAACAGACATGTCACCTTGATTGAGGGATGTTATTTCCCTTAAAATCTGGAAAATTCTCGGTGCATTGTGTTGGGAAAATCTTTCCTTCAAATCGTACTACACTACTAATGTATTTTTTGAGCAGATCATGTTGTCCCCTAAATTTGGATCTATCGAGTTTAGGATCCATGAAATTATGATGTCATTGCTTCTTTGCCAAGAAGTGAAGTTTTATCTGCCTTTGAAGGTTTCTCAATTGTGCCATCAATGAAGCCTATTATGTTCTTCGCACTAAGTGTAATGGTCATCGATCTGCACCAAGTCGAATAATTATCTCCATTCAAGGGCTTTGTAACTAAAATGGCTCCAGGGTGATTTGAAGCATGAAGAAAAAATTGGTCTGAAGCATCAATTGCAACCTTCTATGCTACATGAACATTATATATTTCACCTCTTTTTGACATGTTTGTTTAGGTTGTGTTTACAAGTGTAATATTAGTGAATTCAGAGGAAAATTCAGGAACTTTGCTTCGAGACCATGAAAAATTATGAATAATAGAGAAAAATAATGTTGGTCGAAGAAGAATTTCTTATTCGATAATTTGATTATACAAAATACGTTATTTATATAAATAATTCCTACCATATTGAAAAAAAATATAAGGAAAGAAATAATGTAAAATATCCTACATTGATAACATAATCCATAATATTTCCAATCTTTTATTACTATGATATTTTTGTATTATGAAGATAAAACTTTAACAGTATGCCCTATCACATCGACTAAGGTGTCAAAATGAGTTGAATTGTATAGGCTCAAATGGGTAACACAAAGTCTGGGCATGGCCCGCCTCTATTGTTAGAAGTGTTGGACACAAGATGCCTCAAAACTTGGCCCTTATTGCTAGATGTGTTGGGCACAGGATGCCTTAAAAGAGTCAAAATTGGGCCTTGTCGTGTTCGTAAAAATCCCTAGCTACAATCCTCTTTCCCGCCTTACCCACTGCAATATTACCCCTCCATCTTCCTTGTGTTGTGTTTTGAAGTTCTAAGACGGTGGTTCGTGTTTCAGGTTCAATACTTGATTTGAATAAGCCTCTGATGGCTCCAAAGTTTTCACGCACGAGTTAGCCTAAAAACTAGCAAGATTGCACAAAATCAATCGAAACCACCAAGAAAACTTTAAAGGAGCATAAATGTGGAAGAACAGAGGCAAAATACAATGTACGTAATCTTTCTTAATTTTATTAACCGACAATAAGGATACGAGAAAGAATGTGAATGGCCAACACAAAAAAATGTATCATTGTTGCTTCAATAAAAAAAGGAGCAGTTATGATAATTTTTAGCCCATCACTACGCCAAATTGCTCCCTTCTCCAAGCACTTAGAAAAGGCAACCTCAAACTGCTAGTCATGTGCCACCATTGTGCATGATTTTGCCAACTGAAATGTGACACAATTTTGACTTTAAAATTTGGTTTTTGCCTGAATTCGGCCAGCATACCAATACCTGCAACATTGGTGCACTGCCACACACCATTTTGTCATCAACTTAAGTTTGCCACTTTACGTCCCTGCCGTCAGGACAATTTTTGCCAAATTGTAGAGGAATCTTGCACACCCTTTGACAAATCCACACATGCCATCGATAAATCTAGCACACCCATTGGCAATTCCCTACATTCTGTCTAGAAATCTGTCCATATAGTGCTAACAAGAATTGAAGACGGGAAAATTGTTTGGTGACCAATATGGTTATTCTATCATTCCAATGTATTTCTCCATGAAATGAATATATGCAGATAAGTTCTTAAATATTACAAAAGCCTTGGAAATCAGCATCTGAGTCTACTGCTAATAATACAAAACAAAGAGCTAAACAACAGCTACAATATCATTTCACAGTTGTCTAATGCTACAGAGTTCTAACAGAGGAAAGTCCATAAATCAGGATCTGCTTCTTCATGACATGTTGGACCATAAATGGTTAAGTCCATCTTTGAAAATTGTGCCTCAATTTTCTGTGTTCTACTCATTACTCCCCCTCAAGATGGGGATGTGATGCTATGAATCCCCATCTTGCTCAGAAGAAAATGAAATTGTCGTGAACCAATAGCCTTGGTTAGGATATCTGCCACTTGCAACTTGGATGAAATATGGGATGGCTTCAATAAACCTTCCTGCAGCTTCTCTCTCACAATGTGACAATCTATTTCAATATGTTTTGTGCGTTCATGATAAATTGGATTTGAGGCAATATAAATTGCCGCCTGATTATCACAAAAGAGCTGAACTGATTTAACTAAATTAATTCTGAGATCACAAAACAAACTTTGAAACCATACCAGTTCACATATTGTAGACGCCATTGACTGGTATTCTACCTCAACCGATGAACGAGAGACCGTCCGCTGTTTCTTAGACTTCCATGAAATTAAAGCATTCCCAAGGAAAATGCAAAACCTAGTGACAGACCTCCTTGTTGTCGAACAAGCTCCCCAATCTGCATCGCAAAATGCTGATAATTGGAGTGAGTTTGTAGCTGAATAGAATAGGCCCTATGATGGTGAGCCCTTTAAGTACCTTGCTGTCCGCAAAGCTGCCTTCCAATGAGTGTCCTTCAGTTTGCTTAAGAATTGGCTAAGCACTTGGACTGAATATAAAATGTCTGGACGGGTGATGGTAGTAAAGCAACTTCCCAATGAGTCTTCTATAGTTTGTAGGATCAGCAAAGTCAGTCCCATCATCTGCAGTAAGTTTTAAATTCTGCTCCATGGGAAAACTAGTAGGTTTTGCAGCAAGAAGTCCACAATCCTGTAAAATCTCTAAGGCATATTTTGACAAATGCAAATGCCTTGAGATGATCGTGCCGAAAAAATACTTCAACGATCCAAGGTCCGTAAGCTTGAAATTTTGTGCTAAATAGACCTTTAATTGCTGTATTTCCGAAGCATTATCACCTGCAATGACCATGTCATCTACGTATACCAACATAACAGTAAATGAAGTGCTGGTTTTCTTAACAAACAAATAGTAGTCAGCCTTAGATTGCAGGAACCTGATCTTAGTGATGACCGAAGTGAGTTTTTGGTTCCATTGACGAGATGCTTGCTTCAATCATAGAGTGACTTCTTTAGCTTGCAAACTCGTTGCTCCCCTCGAGTGCCATATCCCAGAGATAGAGACTCGTACACTTCTTCATCCAAGTCACCATACAAGAACGTATTATTGACATGTAGGTGAGATAGGAACCAGTTTTTGGAGGCTGCAAGGGCTAAGAAACAGCGCATCGTGGGCATCTTGGCCATGGGTGAGAAGGTCTCAAAATAGTCTTCTCACTCCCTTTGAGTATAGCATTATGCAACCAATGTTGCCTTGTGTCGTTCAATGCTTCCATCAGCCTTATATTTGGTCTTGAACACTCATTTGCATCCAATAGTTTTCTTCCCATATGGTAATTGCGCAAGTACCCCAAGTTTGATTTTCTTCTAATACTCTAATTTCATCACTCGTAGGAATCCTCCAATAAGGGAATGTCATGGCTTTAGCATAAGAGGTGGGCTCGGGTTCAAGGCTAACTGCTAAGGTGAATTTCAAATGTGATGGTGACAAATGTATTTAATAAAGAACTGAAGAGAGTGCATGAAGATTACCTTTATTAGATGACTTGTCAAGAGGAGGTTCGTTTGGTGTTGCTAAAGAGGCCACCAGCTTGCAATGGAAATCTTGAAGGTAATGCGGTAGTTTTCTGTCTCTAGTAGATCTCCTAAGCTTGGGCAGAGATACTGCCATTTGGATAGGAGGAGGGTCTGGTGAACTAGGATTTTCTATAGTGGGAAGAGCAGGAATATGTGCAGTCTCCACTTGATCTGGCGGGCTGCTAGAGGTATCTGATGAAAACTGTACATTTCCTTCAGTATTGGTGTCTACTGTTTTTGTGATAGTTCTATTGGATCAGAAATGGGATTAGGAATAACAGCAATATTATCTAGTGTAGATATGGTTGGAGTTGGCAAAAAGGAGGGCAGGTCAGTGTGGTGTTTGAAAGGGAAAATTTCCTCATAAAAGACCACATCTCGACTAATTAAGATTTCATGAGTTTTCATGTCAAAGAGCTTGAAGCCCTTAATCCCACTTGGATATCCTATAAAAATACATTTCCTAGCCCTAGAATCAAACTTGGATCAGTGCGGGTCAAGGTTTGATGCATAGCATAGATATCCCAAGGTTCTTAAGTGAGAATATGAAGGAATTTTGGAGTAAAGGATTTGTTAAGGGGTCGGCTTCTGCAGATTTGGCGAGGGAGTACGGTTGATCAAGTATGTGGCCGTAAAGACACATTCTCCCCAAAACTTCAGTGGTAGGTTGGCTTGGAACCTTAAGGCCCTCGTCACATTTAACAAATGTAAATGCTTCCTTTCTACTATAGAGTTTTGTTGAGGGGTATAGGTACAACTTTGTTGGTGAATGACTCATTTCGAAGAAATTTTTTTGGTCATTTTAAACTCCTTTCTTTGGTCTGTTTGATAGCTTTAATCTTGCAGTGGAATTGATTTTCAATGAGGTTAAAGAAAGTTTCCATGAACTGTCGAGTTTGGCTTTTGCTCTTTATGAGATAGATCCATGTAGTTCTACTATGATCATGAACAATTGTTAAAAAATAATGAGCTCTATTGAGAGAGGCGATAGAAAATGGTCCCCAAATATCCATATGTAATAAATCAAAACATGACTCAACAAACTTGTGACCGGATGGAAAAGGTAAACGAGTTTGTTTAGCCATATGATAAGTATCACAATGGTGTTTTGTAGAAAAAAATGGGGATAGTCGGATCCATGCTGTGCAATAAAACAAGGCGTTAGTACGATGGATGTCCTAGCTTAGGTGCCACAGTTTCGGTGTCAAAACAGTAAGAGAATGTGCAACTGGTAGGTTCTGGTGCGACTTGATCCTATGGTCACTTTCCTGTAGGTAGTACAATCCGTGCACCTCTTTAGCAATTCAGTCGTCCTCCGATCGACTAGCTCCTGAATGAAACAATAACCAGTTAAGAACACAAGACAACAATGGAGATTTTTGGTCAGTTTGCTGGTAGATATCAGATTGAAACTAAAACTTGGTACATATAAAACGTTGTCAAGAATAAGAGTGGGTGAAATGCGGATAGTTCCTATATATGTGACAGCGACCACAGTACCATTTGGTAATCTAACAGATGTGTTTGAAAGGGCTTTCTTGTGTGTAAACATGTCGAGTGAACTAACTATGCGGTCAGTTGCACCTAAATCTAAAATCCAAGAGCTTGAGTGAGTCTCAGTTGACATGCAGCTGAGTGAGTGGCTGATCAAAACAGAGAAAGTCCTGGGATTTTTACTTGTCATGTTTGAATGTTGGTTACCTATGGGATTTGAAGTAGATTTGGCTTGAGGAAATTTTTGGCTTTGGAGAAGAGATATCAGTTGCTGAATCTGGTCATGAGAAATATTCAGACGAGCTATTCGAGCCTTCATTTGCAGTAGCAAGGCTCACTGTTTTGTAGTCCTTTTCAGATGCTGCAGTATCCTTGTGGAACTTGTGGTTGGATGGTTACCCGTTTATCTCCCAACAATTCTCTATGGAATGGTTGGTGCGGCCACATTTCTTACATGGAGCTTTGTCTTTTGATCCCGTCTCCTTGTAATTGTTCTTTTGCCTTTGCTTAAAAGAAATTTTCTGGTCTTGAATTTTTCCAGAAAACATGGCAGCAGACTCGACTGTGGTGTTGCCAATGGTCGGCTCCTGGTTAGCTTCTTCTTGTAAAATGAAGTTGAAAACTTTGTCAAGTGATGGCAATGGATCCTTAAGAAAAATCTGGTTCCTCAGCCCATTGTAAGCTTCGTCCAAACCCATCAAAAATTGCATAATCTGTCTTCTCTCTTGCCACTTCATGATCATGGAGATGGCTTCACAATCAGTTGTCATGCACTTAAATGGTTCCTCATATCTCGATATTTCTTCCCACATGAGTTTCAACTTCGAAAAATAAACACTCACTGGTACATTCTCTTGCTTGGTCACTGCCAACTGCTGTTCAAGCATAAAAAATCGGTTATTGCTTGACTTAGCAAATCGTTTCTTGAGCTCCTCCCAGACCTATGATGTTGAATCGAAGTATATGACATATCCTGCTATCTCCGGTGAAATACTATTCATGAGCCAAGACAAGATCATGTGGTTGCATCTTTGCCATTGTGGATATTTCTCATCAGTTTCTTCTGGCTTCTTGACTGTGCCATCAATGAAGCCTACCTTATTTTTGGCAGATAGAGCCACATACATGGCTCTACTCCAAGCATGGTAATTTTGGGGTGTAAGGGGCTGTGAGACTAGGACTACTCCAGGACTCTCACCGTGGTGGAGAAAGTATGGGTTGGATGATTCATTCGTAAGTTGTGTGTTGGTTTTGAGTCTTGGACTTGCTTCGACCATGATGGATTAGAAAGAGAATTTAAGGCAGGTGCAAGAAGGTAAGAGAATGGGAGGGAATTTAAGATCGATTTAAGTGAGGTTGAGCCTCTTGCTCTGATACCATAACAAGAATTGAAGATGGGGAAATTGTTTGGTGACCAATATGGTTATTCTATCATTCCAATTTATTTCTCCACGAAATGAATACATGCAGATGAGTTCTTAAATATTACAAAAGCCTTGGAAATCAGCATCTGAGTCTACTGCTAATAATACAAAACAAAGAGCTAAATAACGGCTACAATATCATTTCTTAGTTGTCTAATGATGCTGAGGTCTAACAGAGGAAAGTACATAAATCAGGATTTGCTTCTACATGACAAGTTGTACCATAAATGGTTAAGTCAATCTTTGAAATTGTGCCTCAATTTTCTGTGTTATGCTCATTAAGTGCTGCCATCAAATAAATCCCACAATTTCTACAAGCATTTAGTCTCATTGCATGCTGCAACGCCCTTCTAAGTGCCTCGTCCAATTATGACCATCCGTTAGTCCATGTCTTATTCAACGTGCCATCATAGCATATTCAGTCACACAAGATTGACATCTTGCCTCATTTATCTAATTATGTAGCATCACCATATGACCACATTTCAAGCCAAATGACCCCGTGGCAAGGCCAGAACCAATAGGCAATGCACGAGTCTAGAGGTGTTTCCATCTCATTAAGCCCCTGTTTGATTTCCATTTTTTAAAATTCATTTTTTATCGAACCTTTTTTTTTTCATTCATACATTTCATGGAATACATAACCTTTCAATAACGCATTTCATAATTTTTTATTAAAATCAACTAAAAATCTGATTTTTAACAAAACCAAGTAGGGGCTAAGTATTGTGCATTTTGTGCACAAAGATAAACCTCGGCTGCCCCTCCACTAGGAAGGACTCACGGAATACTCACCAAACATGCTATTAAATTGATCATTTGAAGGCCTTCGTGGAACAATCCCGTCACTGCATACACTAAATATATTGTTTCGTAAATTTGACGCCTATCAAAGTTACAAAGCAACATCAAGAGATTTTTTGCAGATTTAGCTTGCTATTGGATTTTGATTTTAACAATGGTTAAAGAGGAAGAAATAGTAAACCTCCATGCATATAAATCAACTTGTTTAGTGAAATACATTATTGTTTTAGGCAGTGTGTGCATAAGTAGCAGATTGTAAGTAAATCAAGATCTTGTCCATGGAATACATTATTCTTTCAACTACAAAAAAAAATTGAAAACAAACAGAAACTCAATATTAACAAGGGGAAGAACACGGATGCAAAAAATTAGAAAGAATTACTACGAAGATATGCAACATTCTATGGAGAGGCCATCAGCCAAACATTTGTAAATAACAAAATAGGACATCTTGAAATAGAGGGTTAAGATTTATGCCATCATTCTATGGAGGCTTCTTGTGAATTTTCTGCTGCTTATAGACAAATAGGTCTGATTGCCGATCCGGCACCATTAGAAAATAATTAGACAATGCTTTCCTAAATCGTTTCATGTATTCTTTCTTCAAGCTTGTTCTACCGCTTGGTAGTACTTCAATTTCTGTTGGAGTTGAAAGGATAATGTATTTAATGGACAAGAATCAAGATCATGATTTAATAAGTTCTGTATCTTCTGAATACATTCTCAAAATGAATGATGTATTTCACTAAACAGGCTGATTCATACGCACGAATGGAGATTTTCAAATTTATCCTCTTAACTTTAACCGTTGTTTATGCCAAAGCCAATAACAAGTTAAAAAAAAATTGCTCTGTAACTTTGATTTTCATCAAACTTACAAAATAAAACATGTTTTAGGCGGTGATGGAATTGCTCGACGAAGGCCTTCGAATGCTCAAACTGATAGGATAATCTGAAATCAGCATATTAGCTAAGCTTATATAGATGCTTATTTACCATCTTAGTTCGGCAATGAGGGCATGCAGCATAACCAAACTTGCTGCGGATACTTGTGAGCGATCAACCAGTCTTCGCAGTTGTTTACAAGTTTGGGAAAAATTGATTTACAAAAATATAACTCCCACACAAAGGCATAAATTGAACTCTTATCTTTGATTCATATATCTTCTAATCTATATCTTTATTCATCTTTATTTACATATCATCATTTCCCATCTCAACCTCATCGCAATTATAACATATGGTATTTTTTTATTTTTTTTTTGTAGAAAATAATTATTTATCATTACGATTTTCAAAGCTTTTCAAAGACTTTTTGGCATTATTAATTTTTGTTAAAATAGCTTTTTGGCAAAAAAAATATAAAAAATTTGACTTTTTCTCTATCAAAGACTTAAATTCCCCCTGCTGTATAGATTGAGGACCCAGGTGCTCGATTTAACAGGCTGAGGACCTCTGTCTAATTTTTCCCAAAACATAGTATTAAACAAAACTCTCAAGTCGAATCGAATCGAACGATTCTTTTTAACTCAAATACCTGAAAGGATATCTAAATTGAAAACCGACGAATTTGGTTCGATTCTCAATTCTATTTGAAAAACCGAATCTCTTTAATTTTTTATCTTAAATAAACCAACTTATTTTATTTTATTTTTCTAAATAGATTTGTTATCTAATTAATTTAGCCCAAATCCAAAATATGATTTTTGTATTTCTAATTCTAACCCAAGCCCATCTTAATCAAATTGACTTTAGTTTTACTCAAATCTCTTATTCTACCGTAATGTCGTTTCTTTTCGTTCGGGAGAAATTGAATTGGAAGCTCAATTAGATCTCTCTTCATTACTGTGAGTTCACTATTTTTTTATGTGATTTTAACAGTCAAATTTATGAACAATTCAACAAAGAGAAACGCAAAAGATACTACGAGATTGGACTATGTTATTTTGTAAGAGCTAAAATTAAACATATCATTAGGTGAATCAATGTATCGTTGCTGTAAATATTTAAAAATTTAATTATCGTACGGAACCCAAGAACCGAATCGAACCAAACCGAATCTGAACAGTTCTATAATTAAATTTGGACCCGACAATTCCACTTATTAAATACTCGAAAATTTGGGTTCGATTCTCGGATCATGTCCAGACCTACCGGAACATGTAAACCTGCAAACCAAAAAGTTAGGCTGAATACATGTACATTTTCCCCATATCCTAGAACAACATTCTTCAATTTCCCAAGCATCAAAAAGAATATTAAAAAAATAAAGGATTAATACAAAATCTATGTAGAAGAACAATCAAGAAGTAAAAGTGCAATTTTCCTTTTCTATTGATTTTTCCAGGAACAGCAAAATCACTTATATAGGGCCTGAACAATTACACTCCTATAGAATTCACAATCCCTTTAATGTCACATATAGACTTGAGACTTGTCTACACAAATGAAGTCCTACTCTTCAACATACAAAATCGAAGGTTCATTTGGAAAAGCAATTGAAATTTATTCGAAAGAAGAAGAGAGACGTATGGATTCAGGGCTGCCTTACAAGAGATTATCAAGCTGAGCTTGAAGTTCTGGTATTGACACCATATTCAGAATATTTTGAATGTCTTCTAGTGAGTACTCTGATTTAAGAAGGGACAGTACTTGAACATGCGCTTCAACAATGTTGGTCCTGCAGAATAGTTTATGAAATGTGAAAAATAATGCGTTATACATTCATCATTGCTATACTATCACAAGTATACTGCAATGAGGTGTATTTTGGGTAATGCAAAAGGTTTTAGGGATATTTTGAGCTGAGCATATTTTCTTCCTAGTAAGTAAGCTAACAGACCGAGGGTTTATAATCCAGACAACCACTAGAAGTGGAAGATAAGGACAGTTTTCTTAAACTATATCCCCCCTCTCTCCACCTCTATTTTCCACACCCAAAACCCCAGCCAATCATATCAACACTCATGTGAACAATAACACAGGTGACAGACCAACCAAGAAAAAGTAATCGTATTTTGAAAACAAAGGTGTGTCAAGTGAGAAGATATCATACTTAATTGGTTTGAAGAGTATCGCACGTGTCGAAGGGTTTTGCAGATAAAGCTTCATTTTTCCCATCACATTTGGCAGCTCTTGTTGAATTGCAGAACTGACCTGCAGCACAAAGCACAATTCATCAACTAGTGCTGGACCATGTTTCATATCAACTCAAGGCCCAAAAAATGAAAATCACATCAAACAGACACGAGTCTCGAGAAAACTCTTCATAAGTAACCACTTAATATCAGCAGTTTAAACAATTGAAGCAAAGAAAAGTGGAGAAGAAATTATTTCAATAGGCTTAAAGAATAGCTTTATATATCTTAATAAACAGAACTTGAAAGCAAAGGAGGTTTAGTCATGATAAACTAAGACATTCATCTAAAGGTGGAAAAAGAAAATAATAAACCAAAATTCAAATATTATACCTTCTGGACAAGCTCAGTGACCTTCTCTGGGGTTGCAAAAGCTTGATCTTTGAGTGGTTTTGCAATAGCAGACTCCACCCTCTGATTTTGATTTCCCGAGGACATTGCAACTTTGACAGCCGTCACCTGCATACACAAATTTGAATCATAGTTAAAGATTATGCCTCTAAATGCTAGAGAATGCACTGACAGAAGACAACGCACTTCCTTCTCTCAAACCAAAACCATTCCTTTTTCTAAATTTGCAATGAACAAGGGATTTTTTCTTTTCCATTGAACTCTTTATACAGTTTATTCTAAACTTCAGCATATTTTTTCTTTAATTTTATTTTCCTTAGATCTTATTTATTTTATGTTTATTTCCGTAGATTAGCTTGGCAACATAAGCCTACACATTAGCTTCTTTATTTTTTCCCTTTTCCCTCTGAAGCTTTCCACTCATTATCTTCCTAAGACGCCTGTTTCTGCAAAACTAGATCAAAACCCTTGTCAATGTATTCATTAAAAAATCCTACTTGTTTTATATTGGTCCAAAAATAGCTGTCATACCTGATGCATGAAATCTCAAAATTCCAAAACAATAATACTGAGACAATTTTCTCCACATAAGAAATGACAAACCTTGGTGACAAAAGACAACATAGGATCCACAACTAGCTTAGTAACCAACATAATAAACTCCTCGCACGTAGCTTTGAGGCTTCTCTCTAATTCCTGAAGGGAAAATGAATTTTCAACTGCATATTACCCCTAACAAGATGTAATTCAACATGTATGACGATAAACATAATTGCTTGAGTTAGAAAAGAGAGAGAGATGTTAAAAGTAAACAAACCCAAAATGATCAAATTCTAGTATAAAATATCATTCCAAAATCACAATACTAAAGAAGCGGGAATCAATACTCAACTAAATTACAAATCTTAATGTAGAAATGTAAAGAAAAATTCTTTACAACCCGCCTACAGCAGGAAGTCATGGCAATGATTATGTACCAGACCCTTGTTTCTGATTTTGGCTGACAAGATATTATGCTCCGAATATACAGAACCTTTAATTAAATGCACAGCAAAAATTGATTTTTCATTTTTTCCTATTTGAATACAATCAAACAAGAAAATCTGGAGAAAGCTGATCTGCAGCTAGAAAATACAAGATTTATCTATGTCAATCCAAATTCATAAAAGTCAACTCCAAAATCCATCTTGACTTGGAAGCATGACTGGCACAGGACATGTAAACAGCAGAAATCAAAGTCATTTTACGAATAAGCACTATTAAACGACTAGGCATTAGAATACCTTCTTGGCATCAATTTGACTTTCCAAAACTCGTGGGGATAGTGTTCTTGCCAAGGAAGTTGATCTTGACCAATCAAATAAAGAGGCCTGACCTCTAAGAATCCGTCTCAAATGTTCCTGGAAATGGTTTAATTAAAGATGATTACTAACATCACCAGATACAAGAATACTCAGGATCTTTCTGAGTGAGAAAAAGATCAGTTAAAATATTAATGCAAATGCCAGATTATAAATATATCAGACTACATAATAGAGGTAATGTCCTCTCAACAATGATTGTGCATGTCTTCATACTCTAAATAAAAAAAATAAAAAATAAAAAATGAAAGTTCTAGAATCCAGCAATATCTTATTCTCATGATTTTTATTTCAAGAAATCTTGGAAGTCATTATATTTACTTTGGGAAGTGTTCTAAATTACATTTTAAGCGACTGTTTAATGTTTTTGTTTCCAATGAATCAAAGCATCCAATATACTTAGCCTTGGACATAATGTCTCACACCTTGAAGTGTAAAATAATGATGTTTCTCCGTAGCCTAGGAAAACCATGCACTCCTAAAGCATGTGCCATTTAAGCTCTAATGTCATTTTAAAAGGGAATAGGCATATTTCTTTTCTTCCAATGCATCATCTTGGTTGAATGAGAAATACTCACCAGGGTTGCACAAGAATTGCAGTTGACAAGAACTTAAATGAACAATTACCAGATGCTAGTTCATTGTCTATTGCAGAGAAATCCTTGGATATCTAAAAACGGTGCCCACAATTTTATTTATTTTTCGTGCGCAAATCAGCTATAATAATGGGCTTTAAAATTGGTAAATTGTGCACAAACTCGACTAGTAAAGGCATTAGCTTCAATGGTTTCAGGCTAGAGAAACTAACCAGCAAATGAGAGAAGTCAAGCTCTTTGTGTGTGACTGAGAATTCTATGTCAAAGGGCGCAATCTGAACAGTAAATTCTATCATAAGTAAACATAGAGATATATTAACTCCGATTATAATCAATGGTTTGGTTAAAGAGAAAACAGAACCTGCTCTCTGAGGATCAGAAGATGCTTCACGAGAAAAAGTTGTCCATCCATTGTGGATGATCTTTTAGCAATTAGTTTGCTAGCTTTCTGTTACAAATAAAAGAAACGACAATATTTGACCAATAATAGATGCATTAACAAATTAACTCGAAAAAGATAATAATAAGGCCAAGCCAAGATCAAGAATCAAGATTACATTGCCAATAATCAGTGAAGAATAAGGGAGTCAACATATAGAGAAACAAAAAGATGTGAAGTGGGACAGCATTTGAGTGAAATCATTTTCTAACAGAAGCCAAATTTTGAAACTGTAGCACAGGTTGAGAGTTCTGGATTCTAATTTTTTCTCCCTCCCCTTCCCAATGTCCAAAAACAAGAATAGAAATGCTTAACCACTCACCTGGATGGATGAAGAGCAAACTTCAACCGCTTCCTGGTAGAAAAATGTGTGAATAAAAATATGAACAGATTAAAACGTAGTTGTCATAGATTAATAAAAAGGAGAGAGACTACTTGAATACCTGGGCCAACCCAGTAAAAACTGCTTGCTCTAGACAACGATAGAGCTTTGACAAACAGGATATTGTTTTCTCGAGTGGAGGGTACCAAGACCTGGAAACATCTGGGGGGGTTTGATCACTCTGTAGTTAGATATCAAGGGAGAGAAATTATTAAAAATAGTTCAATCTATATCAAGTAACAGAAATATATCAGCAAGTTACAAGACCATAAATCCAAAATGAAGAGGTTGTTGAAACCATGTTTAGATATTGATACAGAATTGCACATCTAATTCTTAAGAGTCAATATAAACTCCATGCGAAAGACAAAAAATATAAATATTATGTTCCATAGTAAGCTGATTTACAATTTCCATCAAGGTATATTAAAATAATATCTAAAAATAAAGAAAAAAAATACGATGAAACAAGTTCAGATATCCTCATATACTCTGGTAGACCATCACACAAAAGTAAAAGAAAAGAAAAGAAAAGCAAGGCAGAAGAACTTACAGATGATACTTCCAACTTTGTCTCAGTTGATTGCTCCAGCTTGGCGGGATAGTCTAAATCTTCATCCAGTGGAAGATAATTTGCAATCTAAGAAGGAAACAAGCATAGATCACTAGATACCAAAAAAAGTGGTTTCTCCACTGTTACTGCAAGGATAATTCAAGCAATTAAATAGATAACTTTTATAATGAACCAGATGATCCAAACATAAAGAGAACTTAAATCCTTTTTTTTTTTTTTTTCTCCTCTGGTAACAAACATAAATTTATTAGTCATTAGCATGAAGTTAAAATTGATATGCAATCAGGAAGTCCTTTGTAACCACAATATAAAAGAAATCACAAATACAACACATTTTTCCAGCCACGAACAATTAGGGATCATTTTCACGTCTTTAAACTCAGACATAGAAACCATAAGAAGCCAAAAATTTAACTCTGTCTAACAAATAACTAATCATTTGTTATTTTCCCTCGAGAATTCTAGAATTTCTTTATGTTGATACTGCTATCTAAGAGTGCGTTTGATTGCGAGCATGAGCTTTGTATGGAAATAAAATAAATTCTAGACAATTATATTGCCTAGAACTTATTTGTATGGAAATTATTATCTAAATGTGTTTAATTAATTTAGTTTTCAACCTAGAAAATATTATATTTGTCCATTTTTTATTGGTGCATAGATAAGAGAGGATAATTTTTTTTTTTTTTGACAAATAATCAGAATTGTATTAATCAAAGGATAATACATGGGAAATGTACTATCAATTTAGACAAGACAGAAACGACATGAAATTAGACAGCCCTTCTATATGATTAGCAGCCGCAGTATTAAACCAACTATACAAAGTCAAATAAACAAATTCTCTGAACTACTCTGTTGTTCTGTTTGGTCTTCAAAACAGCGGTTGTTTCTTTTTCTCCACACGCACCAAACAATGCATCCCGGAATAAGATCTCATACGATCCTACTATACTTATCGCAAAATTTCCTTCTCCATGCCCGCAACACGTCTTCAATTCGCCTAGGCATCACCCAATCCAGCTGTTGGGAGACTAGAACATTGTTCTAAAGCCACCGAACTCCATCGCAATGAATGAACAAGTGATCAATCGTCTCCCCATCCTTCTTGCACATATAACACCACTCAGTAGCACAAAAATCCCTACTTCGAAGATTATCCACCGTTAACGTTTGCCCCCTCACCACCGTCCACAATAACGAGCTCATTCCTACACGCACAGTCATTGGATGGAGAGTTTGCATTGATTATCGCAAACTCAATAATGCTACAAGGAAGGATCATTTTCCCCTTCCCTTTATTGATCAAATGTTGGAGAAACTAGCGAAACATGCCTACTACTGCTTTCTGGATGGCTACTCGGGGTATAACCAGATCCCTAAAGTGCCAGATGATCAGGAAAAGACTACCTTCACATGCCCCTATGGTACTTTCGCTTATAGACGAATGCCATTCAGGTTATGCAATTTCCCAGCTACTTTCCAGCGTTGTATGTTGTCTATCTTCTCGGACATGGTGGGCAATTTCATTGAAGTATTCATGGATGATTTTTCAATTTTTGGGAAGTCATTCAACGAATGTCTTGACCATTTGGGTAAAGTGTTGCAGCGTTGTGAGGACACCAACCTCGTGTTAAATTGGGAGAAATGTCATTTCATGGTTCAGGAGGGAATCGTGTTAGGGCATTTGATATCAGCTAGAGGTATTGAGATAGACAGAGCTAAAATACAAGTTATTGAGAAACTACCACCGCCAGTGACAGTGAAAGGAGTTAAAAGTTTTTTGGGTCACGCTACGTTCTATCGTCGATTCATCAAGGACTTCTCCAAAATCTCGAAGCCTTTATGCAATTTATTGGAAAAAGGAGCTCCATTTCACTTCTCTGAGGAATATCGTTCAACACTCTAAAGGAAAAATTGGTATCTGCTCCAGTTTTAGCTGCTCCAGATTGGTCTTACCCGTTTGAGCTTATGTGTAATGTCAGTGATCACGTAGTGGGTGCAGTGTTAAGTCAACGCAAAGAAAGAATTTCATATTCCATTCACTACGTCAGCAAGACTTTGGATGAAGCTCATGTGAATTATTATGCTACTACAGAAAAGGAGCTGTTGGCAGTTGTATTTGCCTTTGACAAATTCAGGCCATATTTGATTGGATCAAAGGTAATTGTTTACACGGATCATGCTGCCTTAAAGTATCAGATTATATGCCGATGTGTACCAAAAGTAGAGTAGTATCAAGTCTTAGAATCTTGCCATTCAGCACCATATGGAGGTCATTTTGCAGCAATCAAGACAGCAGCAAAGGTACTACAATCAGGTTTTTATTGGCCAACGTTGTTCAAGGACGCACATTATATGGTAAAACTGTGATAAGTGCCAAAGGACCGGTAATATCTCTAGAAGAAATGAGATGCCCTTAAACAACATTCTAGAAGTTGAGATATTCGATGTTTGGAGCATTGATTTTATGGGACCATTCCCTTCGTCCTACGGTCAACAATACATATTGGTCACAGTGGATTACGTGTCCAAGTGGGTTAAGGTTGTGGCTTTGCCAACTAATGACGGTCGAGCGGTGACTCAGTTCCTGAAGAAGAACATTTTCACAAGATATGGCACCCCGATGGCGATTATTAGTGATGGAGGGAAAAATTTTTGCAATCGCCTCTTTACTTTGTTGTTGGCTAAGTATGGAGTGAAACACCGCGTCTCGACCCCATATCATCCTCAGACTAGTGGGCAGGTGGAAATTTCCAACAGAGTTAAAGAAGATTCTTGAAGCAACGATCAACGCATCACGAAAGGACTAGGCGAAGAAACTAGACGATGCACTTTGGGCATATAGAACAGTATTTAAGACTCCAATTGGCATGTCTCCATATAGGCTGGTGTTTGGAAAGGCTTGTCATCTGCCGGTTGAGCTAGAGCACAAGGCATATTGGGCAACACACTTGCTCAACTTTAATATGAAGGCAGCAGGGGAAAAGAGGATTCTTCAACTTCATGAGCTCGATGAGTTTCATTTGGATTTATATGACAATGCAAATATTTATAAGGAGAAAACTAAAAAATAGCATGATAAGCACATACGGGAAAAGGAGTTTGAGGTTGGACAGCAAGTGTTGATGTTCAATTCACGTCTCAAGCTCTTTCCGGGAAAGCTAAAATCTAGGTGGTCAGGCCCTTTTACGGTAGTGGCTGTGTTTCCGCATGGCGCTGTGGAGGTGATATTTTAAGATCAGCAAAGAAGGTTCAAAGTGAATGGACAACGGTTGAAGGCTTATTGGGGAGGTGACTACTCCAATGAGAAAACAACTGTGCCACTTAATCCTGCAGACTAGCCTCAGCGACGAAGTCGAACTATAGCCTATAAACAAACGCTGGTTGGGAAGCAACCCAACACTTCTATCCCTTTTATTTATTTTGCTTTTAGAATAATTTACGATAATTTATAAAAAAAAAAAAAATGAGGACTCATCATTCATACCCCATTTGTCATTCTGTCTTTGATATGTTGGTTTATTAGATGTTAGAGCTAAATAACACTTGTTCCAATTTTTTTTAGCCTTAATGCTATATTTCACTGTATTGTGCAGGAACATGATGTCGTGGAACATTTAAACCAACCAGGACCAAGGAGCTAACATGAGTAATAGGAAAGTTAGCCACCAGACTACAAGCCATATCAGGGGAGTCTTTTCTTCATTTTCTTCCCCACTCTTTTTTTTTTTGTGTTTTTAATGCTTTAAAAAAAATTCAAAAATTTCAAAAATATATTCTTTTTGTGTGCTTGTGTGAGTTAGTTGGCCTAACTGGCAATGAGGAATATATTGAATCTAAATTAATCTATGAATGGTGAATAAGTTACATGCTTAGATTAATTTTTACTTTTCCATGTGAAATTTGATATATATTGAGCACGTGAATTAAGTTAAGTATTGTGTAGGAATGGGTTGATTTCATAATTGGATAGGTTGAAATAGTGTACCATATATGCCAAACTCACTAAATTTTACATCATTGGACCAAATATAGAATAGTTTGAGGGGATTTCACTGTTGTGGGAAGATGTTGAGATAAATAGGGATTCCATGTGTGAAAAAGAAAAAAAATAAAAATAAAAATGTGTGGATTGTCTAAGGTCAATATGATGCAATTGGGTGAAAATCTCAAGTTAGATGTCGTTTTACTTAAATTGGTGTTTAATGAGGGACATTGCACTAATCAAGGCAAATAAATAAATAAATTATTTTATTTGAAAATTTCTCTTCGTAATCTTTATGACTCGAGCAATTAAACCTGCAAGGATCTTTAAAACCTGGTGCCCTATGATCATTTGACTTGGGAGTCATCGGCCGAAAGCTTGTTACATGGGTCATTTAGAAAGCTTAAGGGAGAGATTGCTTCAAAAAAAAAGCTTTGAAAAAAATTAATTGAGAAAAAATATAAAAAATAGAAAAAGCAGGTGCATGAAATAGAGGACGCACCAAATGCCTTGGTTATGTCCCAAACACTTGTTGAAGGAAATTAGATTTTTTTATAAGAGATTATTAGCTTAATTAAATCCTAGAGATTGAGACAATCAAACTATGAAGAATCCTTATTTATTGACATATTTATTTGCAATTAGTGAGATTTACCTAAATTGGAGAGGTGAGGATAGTATAAAATTCAACCTTAGTTCACACATTTGGAAAGAGCGAAAAGAATAAGTTTGGGGTGTGTGTGAATCTTACAAGTGATGAAAATAACATATTTGACCATTGAGGGTCGGGAATTGAAACAATTTGTGAATTCATGATGCTATGCTTAATTCTTCACACACACGTCGATTTTACACTGGAAAAGCAGATTTTAATTTTTGTATTGTGATTTTGAACATGTGCATAGATTTGATATTATGATTCCAATCGTATATAAAAAGTCAGGCTAGATAGCTAAATCTTTTTGCATTGCTTGATTGCCTGACCACCAATTAGTTTTGTTTGAGGACAAACAAAGATTCAAATTTGGGGGTTAAGTGTATTTTCTACACTTATTGAGGCTAAAAACTATATAATTTATTGTTCTTTTGACAAAATACTACCTAAATTGTGTTATATTGCATCTTATAGGTAAAACTCAATGTTTGATGAAGAATTGAAGAAAAAAAGCAAAATGTGTTGAAAAATGGAAAAATCCAAAGTAAGGAGATCAAAGTCTACACCATAGAAGTTGAAGGACTAAATTGCATTAATCTGAAAGATTGGATGAAATATAATTATATACATTCATTTGCCGACTGATTTATACACCAAAATTCTACACAGTTAAGCAGAATCGGGCAGCAATATATATACAAGCACACTCACAGATTGGAAAAAAAAGAATTGGCAGAAGGAAGAGACGCACAAAGAATCCGGCAAGAAGTCAACTATAGCAGCTGAATTGTTGGACAAAAAGGAGGCGGCTTCAACCGGAATTAATCACGTTCCGTCAATTTATAGGTGATGCCGTTCCACTTCTATGTGTTTAATCTCGCTAATATGCTAGGCTAAATTCCCTTGTTTGGATGGATGATGAAGCTATTTGATTTTTAGTTTTTAATTCGATACCACGTGTTTTTAGTTTAATTTTTGCGTTGTGATTTCATAAATATGCATGAATATATTGTTTTAATGTTTGCGCACCATTTGGACAATTAGTTGCTTATTCGTAGTGTTTAAAAACCCACGGTAGGTAGAACATTGTTTATAGAACTCACGGACAATAAATATTAGATAAATATTAGGAATAATGTTTATGGCATGTGCGATCATGCTTGATAATCCTAAACGTCAATGCATGTTTGTCATATGAATTCGGACTAGGAATATGATCGTCTCGTGGCAATCATAGGTTTATTATATCTTGTATAAGAATAGTAAATAAAAGTGGAATTATGCCCCACGCAGCAACCCCCCGGTGTCGGATTTGCCGACCCAATCCACCGGTCAGGAGCTTGTGCCCGTGAGGTGGACGGAACTTGCAAAAGTCGAGCGGTGGTGCTAGGGTTTCCACCTAGGGCCGCCGCCTGAACGTGCGGCTGTTTTACTGGCGTGTGCCCGCGGGGATTACCGTGCGCCGTGCTGTTGCCATCGCCGGTGTCGCAATTTTTGGCGGTGGTGGCTGGATGGTGGTTCGGTGGTTAAGGTGATGGGTTGTGGGGTTGGGGTTGGGTGTGGGTGTGTCCATCCTCTGGTCGCGTTTCACAGGATTTTGAATGAGTTGAGAGTGGATAAATAAGAGAGAAAGAGAGCAAATTACCTGAAAAATAAAAACCATCCCTCCCTAAAAAAAATGTTTTTCTTGTTTTTGACAAAAATATGGTCATATGACCAAAAGTTGGACAATATTTCCATGGAAAAAATTGTCAATCAAACACTCCAAAATTAGGAATTTGGATGGAAAAATGACATTTTTCATGAAAAATAAAGCCAATCAAACACACTCTAAATTCAAAGCTATCCACACAACTTAACCCAACCTTTTGTCGTTGTAACCAACTTCTCTTAACTGGAACCATAAAAGTCTAGCAATTAAAGTTCCAAAACAAATGATCAAATACAATCCGCATGTCTCCTAACATCACACTCCAAGGAGAGAGAGATAAATGAGGACATTTCCTTTGATCAAAATCACAAGTATAAATCCTTCGGCGAGAAACCAACCAGACATTCGCCTTAATCTAGCAAAGGGATTCAAGATCTCCAAGTGAAAGTGAAAAGTTCAAACATAGATAAACAAATTAGATCTTTAATGTAAGACTACAAGAAAATAAAACCAAGAAGAGTTCAACCCCGTAACCAATATGGTTATGTAAAATCATCCTCAAGAATGCTTGAAATAGATGACAAATATGAGATCTCGCTATCTATTAGATCAAGGAAAAATTGAAGATCCTAGACAACGATATTGATTTAAAAGTATCATTCGAAAAAAAAATTGATGAGTTCAATTTATCAAGTCTCAAGGAATTGTATATTGACTGCAGTCTAGGATAAAGACGATGTAAAATAAGCATTACCCAACTATTCATGTCCCAAAATCTGATTTTATTTCCATTCCTAAATCCCATTTTGGTGATGAACTCAATGAGAGAATTTTTTTTTTTTTTTTTTTTTTCAGAAATACATGTCTAAGGGTTCTTAAAGAAGCCTTTTACAACTCTATCATTTTGATATTACCCACACCCAAACCCCCTCTACTCTTCCTATTCTTAAGTCCCAAGCTACCAAATGATTTTTCAACACCCTCCTCCTCCCCCACCTTCCAGCAAAAACTCTCTTTGCCTTTTCCAGTTAAGCAGCCACCTTTATTGACATTCTAACAATCATCACATGTTAAAGTGGATGGCTACCAAGCTACCATTGTTAAAAGTGAAATTAAAAACTTATTAAAGCAACCATTGATCCGACTTCTCCATCTCAAACCAAACCCTCACTTCTGTTGATCAAAATCAAAGAAATCCCAATCCTCATGATCATAAGAATTTTCAAAGTCAATCTTAAAGCTGACCCTTCTCCATTAAAACCCCTACACTTCACGACCGATTGATTGGCAACCACCACCACACCTAAAATGTGTGCCCATTTCACAGAAACCCCTTGATATAATGTTATCCCCAACTCTGTGTAACTTGTTCGCTAGAACCTTAGGAATAATCTTATGCACACTGATATCCAAATAATTGGACCGAAATCGGTAAGTTTATTCAAATTGTTTATTTTTTATTTTGGTTCAAGGCATAAGAAAGTTGAATCAGTTACAAAAGGCAATGAGAGTGTGTGTTGTCCAATTCTCTAAGTAGCTTCAACATTGACCACCACACATTGTTATAGAAGTGCTCATGCTTTCAAACATGCCTCACGTGAGGCTTCCATTAAGATTCTAAACTTTACACCTTGAGTGCCATTCATCAAGCCGTAAGTATGGACTATTGAGGCACACGGCTTAAGGCTGAGGTGTGATCCTTTGTCTTGCGCTTCTTCGAAATTTTATTATTGGCCCCATGGGTGGCTTTATATAGGCTAGAACTGTTCAGGGTTTTCTATGCTGTTTTTATAAGAACGGATCCTAAAAACTAGAAAAAAAAAAAAAAAAGGAAAACAGAAAAGAGAGGCAAGTGAATTGAGCATACCCTAGCCACCTACAAATGAAAACCCCTTGTCCAACTAACTTTTGAGAGGCAGACTGCCAGTGACAAGATACATTAGGCAAGTAGCTTCACTTTATTGATATAATTTCAAATTTTACGATTTTTTGTTTATCACTTTATTGATATAATTTATATTTATTGCAAGTAAGACATTTAATTTTGTTATATTGATTGTTTATTGAATTTCAAGATGGATTAAGTCTTATTGTGTGCATACTTTTGTTGTTTTCATAATTTTTACACATTATTTTATTGATTCTGCCTTGAAAGTTCAAGCACTCCCTTCCGAAAGTCCAATTTTTTCAGATATCACACAAGCTCAGCAGTTAATCGCCATGCCTGAGGTGGCTTGCCACTGATGTTGGGGCAGCCTGTGGACCATCCCAGTCCGGTCCTGGGCCGGTTACCAGTAAGGGCTTTTACCAGGCAGATCTAGCGGGATCAGGCTGGCCCACCAGGTTTTAAACCTCCAAATTACCCATACAAAGATACTGCATGTTTTGTGTGTGGCTCTCTCTAACACACCCTCACCCTCCATCCTCTCTCTCTCTATTTTCCCTCCCCTCTCTCTTCAACATAATAAATGATACAAATATTATTTGATGTGATGCCAGTAACACAGGCTGGAAAGTGCCAAATTATTTAAAACACTCGCATGAAGTAGTTACCTCATCACGTATGTGGGTTCGAGCACGGAAAGTCAATCGCTCATGAACATCTGCCAAGATCCTCTCAAATGTTGGACGTAGCCCTGCTAATGACTCACCTCGTCTGGATAGCTGTTCTCCTAGAACTTCAACTCTAAGGATATCAACAAGTTCACAAAGAACATCCAAGTTTGCTTCATGAATAAGTTTTGGGCGTAATGTATCATACAAGTAGGTGCACCTGCAACATGTCAACAGAGCATTAGATCAGAAAATAAACCTATCAAACTAGATAGGCATAATGCTGGAAGTGAACCGACTCAATCCATCTGCACTCGGGACATGGCATTGTACCAGAAAAAATAAAATACTAGTTTAAATTACGACATACATTATCTGCTTAACTTGGTGATTAGACATTGGATGCAAATAATTCTTCTCTCAATGTCCCAATAATACGGGTTACGCCAAATTTCTCTTGAACTTGTTCATTTTGATTTTCAAATCCCTTCCAGGATGAAGGCATTTACTTGGTTTTGATTTTGTAAAGGCTCATTAGTAAAGATGGGCTACTGTAGCTCTTTCCCCTACATGAGTTAGTTCATAAGAACTAGTGAGAGTTGTGTTCACTTCACATAGAATTGTTATAGTGTAAGAGCGTTAGTAGGATATTTGGGATTTTGTAAATTGTTGGTCACTCTTTGGAGATTATGATGATGAAAAGTGTTGGAAAATTTAATTTGATTGAAAGATTTGATTTTATTTGTAATCTAGTTTCCATTTATATTATTTTCCATCTATGGAATGTATAGCTGTAGAATATACTGTCAGATCCTAAAAATCAGGCCATTTAATTAGTTTCTTATTTAGTAATTCTTGTATTAAAAATTGTAACTTATTCAACAAAAGGCATAAGAATTGAATATTTTCTCCAACAACTCTATAAAAAGATTCAAAATAGCAGAACAGGAAACCACAATACAATTCCAAAGACTTACAGAGGATCTGACAGGGGAGCTAAACTTGATACATCCTCTGAAGACGAGGGGAAAAAATGATCAAAGAGTTGATGCTCAAGTTGACATACCTGCAATTTAATCATTCTTTATAATCATTTCACAGATATTTATATAGATGCATACAATATGAAAAAGTAAATGGAAGAAATTCAGCATGATTTAGCATGACAATCAGTAACTCTCACAAAATGAATTGTCACATACAATATCTTCAAAGTGGAAAATTGTACAAATTGGCATGTTTCACCTTTCAGACAAAAAAATAAAAAATAAAACTGAAAGAAATCCAAGATCAAACACGACAACACATTCTAGTTGTATGTTAGGCTGATGCATTAAAGCGGCACCTTACTAATTCAAATAGATTGTATGTGATTTCAGCATGTCTTTATTCTATGTAGCACGAACACTTCAATTAGGATAGTGTATTCGTATACAACATTTGTCGTATATCAACACTTCTCGGATACTCTGACATTATCATTTTTTTAATAAAAAATATTATATATTTTTAAGTTATTATTAAATAACAAATTCCATAAGTATAAATTTTCTAAACAACAATAAAAATTAATAACAAGTATAAAACTAAATTTATAGTATATAAATGAAGAATTTTAAATAATTTAATCAACGTCTTGTCAGTACTTTTTTGAAAAAATCGCGTCGGTACTTCGTAGCCTTTATTGTTACGCTCAAAATTTTTTCTTCCAACAAAAGGAGAAGAAAGAAGGAAAACATTTCAAATGAAGCATGGTCATGATCTTGGAACCAGACACTTAATTTACTTCCATTATATAAGAAACCTGAGAGACAGTAGCATCCTAATCTTTGGACTCACTAAGAACCAAGGGGCAAAGTGTGATTTCTTTGTCAACTTCAGAAGTAGCAGGGAATTTCTTCGTAAAGGCATCGTTGCCCCCAAGAAAAAAGGATGACCAACATTATCTCAGTTTTGGTAAAAATCAATCCTAAGAGTTATTCCAAACCCATCCTCCTTTATCAATTAGACTAGGGGTGATGGGCTAAGCAAGAATATTTTCAGTAGTTACTAAGACTACATAAACCATATAAATCTAACATAAAGTGCACAGAAAGATTTAATTTGATTTCTATTTACTATGATATTGTTGTGCCCCAAGTCCTTAAATAATAGTGAAATGTCACGAGTATTATAGTCCTGAAAAATGCTTCCAGTTCTTATCTACTAAGTACTAGTAGGCAATGGAGATTAGCACCACATTACTTTAAGTGGGTTACTTGGAGAGAGATGCAGGAGAGCTTTTAATGGTCTTGAAAATCCTTTATGGAGGACCGATAGATCTCTTTTATCTTCAGAACTTTGGCCCCACAAGTCCTTGCCTACTCACGTAGATTCTTGGAGGACTTTAATTGGCTTAACCTTTTCTTTATTAATAAAAATTTGGATTATCAAAAGCAGAAGTGCAATTTCGAGCAGACTAAGTTATAGGATAGAGTATAATAGGATCTGTTTCTAGGGTAATATAAATAAGAAGACCCTGTCCTTTAGTAGAAAATTAACTAGCATCAAAGATGAGACATCAATTGGAGATTTTTCCTTCTGTACATTTCCATATTTATTATCCAAACATCCTTCAGATACTGGTGAAGCATATCAACTAAAATCTTTAAAAATTTGAGAAAAGAAACTTCTTTATATATATATTTTCGGTCTGGAATTTTTATAATTGAGTGATGGGGAAACTTGAACCTAGGACCTTCGCATTGCTTTAATAGCACGTTGAATTACCTCATCTAAAAGCTTATCTCGTTAATGAGAAGGATTTATTTATTTATATTTCACACTCAACAAATTCATAAATCATATATTTAACCATGCAAAGAAATATCAATTTAAAAAAGCTAAACAAGTTTTTTCAAGACTACCTGAATTAAATATGCACATCCAGATCTAGTCAATGAAGGCAATGCCTCTTTCTTGGAAAATTCAGATATCCGTTGATGAACTATGCCTCTCACCTAGATTATGTGAAGAGAAAGAAGTTAAATTAAAGAACAAGTATTTGCTGACCACCTAAATGGATATGAACTAAACATATAAGTGATAGTGGAGGGTAGGGTAGGGCTGGAGGGAGAGAGGTGCAGTTTTGCGCACCAAGGAAAGTCTCTGTTCGCAGTAAAGTTTGTGGCATTCTGTGAGCATCTGAACGTATTCTTTCCTTGGTTTTCTGCTTTCAATTTCCTCCAATACTGGCTTAAGCTGCAAATTATTATTTTCAGTATAACCGACTCAAGTGAATTGAGCTTACCATTACGATTAGATCAGAAAAGGAAATTCGGTCTCCTGATAGTCGCTTTCATTCAGATAGAAGATTGTTCTCAAACAGAAGCACTGAGAACTTACCTCATTTGCTGCTGCCTTGAACCGTACGTAAATGACCGATGCTTCCACACCCTCAGAAACAGCCACTTTGTCGCCAGCACTGCTTTTAATTGCTGCCAGGACCTAGTGTAGTAAACAAGAACAAAAGAAAGATTGCTCGACAGATTAACTATTTCACACTAAAGAAAATTATAGTGAAAGTTAAGGAGCTCTACCTGAGAAGAAGTGCTTTTGAGAACAGAGAGTACATGAGAACGAATCATTGCTAGTGCTCGAGACTGTCCAAAGTTTTTAATTTCATTAATAAATTAAAGACAAATGTCTGATCTACTAGTCAAGCACCAAAGTTGCTGCTTTGCATGACTGCTTTACATATGCTGCAAATGAATCTCATACATACCTGAAGCTGTCGGAATTTGACTGAGTAAACATTGCACTCGGCATACTGCGGATTGCTCTCAACATAACTGTACTCAGAAAAATCATACATATTATTTAGATGCAAGGTTATCCATATCCATTTTGATAAGATAATAGCACAGCTTGCATGAAGCCAGCACCTTTTTGTTTTATTCGGGATCCCACATAATTCAAAGACGGGGTAAAACTTATGGTAAATAAGTTATACAAAATCAACAAGTTTTTACTTCTTCAGTGAGAAACACCTTAGCAGATACATGAGCTTTCTGTAAGTTCACTAAAGCCATGTGCAATAAATTGGAAGCAGTAACTGATGTGTAAAATAACGTCACTTACGATATGCACTCGTCAAGTCTTTTGAGCAATGGGAGGAAATTTTCGTATGCCACATTCATGTTTGGAGAATAAAAACGGGTAGCAACCTGCACACGTGTACAAAGAGACAACCACGAAAATTGAAACAGGTTACACGTGCAACAGTTAAAATATGAGAGAAAGGTTCCTTAAGAGACATTGAATCATATAAGAAATGTCATGGAGAACATCAAACTTTGAAAACACAAGAAAACGAAAGAAATGATTCCAGGGGTAATTCAGTTTCAATGTAAGCATAAGGTAGAGTTTCAACTGAAGAACATTTAGGAAAGCATGAAACTAAGGTCTTCTAATAGAGCAGTTATGTACCTGTTAAATTAAGTAAAACAAATTGCCATCGTAGTGAATCTTGCTATTAAGTCATGCATAAAAAAGAATGCATTCGAGGCAGATTTTTCTCATATTCCAGTGAGTTTACCTTTCCATAGCACATGGTAATCCCTTGCATGATTTGCAATTATACATGGAATTTTCAGACAGAATTAACAAGAAGAGTAACCCCAAGGGCATCATAACAAAATTCAAGCAAGATAAACCAAATGAATAAAGATAATAAATGAAATGAAATGACAAATCATAGCACTGGATTCAAGATGTAAAATATTAAAATAGTGCAGAAGTGAATTGCATAGTGTTTCAAATACTCGATTAGCTCAATGGTCTGTATGTTATAATGTAGTGATGGTTCCAGATCACCTTTTTTTATTTAGAGGAAAAGGATTTACTCTTAAGAGATGTGAGAAAGTAAAGCAATACTCTATGAGCAAATGAGAAAGGCCGTAGATTTCCGTTTATATAAAATGGTACGAAGAGCCATGCACATAATTTCGGCATAGGTAACAAGGACTATACAAATGTAGATTAGTCCGGCATTAATAAAGAATTACTGACAAAATACCGGATAAGAGAAAAATATAAATCAATCAAAAGCAGAATTTAAAATGACAATATAAATTCCGTAGGAAAGTAGGCCCATAAAATCATCAAACATTATATCTCGAGATTGTCTAGTTTTCAAGTTTCAAATGAAACCCTAAAGTTTCTCTATACAGACGAATGTAGAGCTTAATATTCTGAAGACATTGTTTAAACGGACACAAATACTGCAAGTAGTCAGATTTTTGCATATTAGCAAATTTCTATGCGCTACAGATATCATGTGTAAACTCTTGCATACATCATTGGTTCACATTTCGAAAGTATCAATAAATTGTACGTAACAATCAGGGACAGACTGCTTCTCTATGTAGCGCTGAAATGAACATCTAGTTAAATGGCATTGGAACCTTACATTTTCCAGTTCATCGAAGTAGTTGAGCTTACTACGAAGTGAATCAGCAAACTCAATAAGCCTTTGCTTCTCCATAAGCTGCAACAATAATAACAAATGGAACACGTGGTAACCTTCATTCTATGCACAGTAGTGAATTGAATGTTTACAGGCTTTTTTTGCGCAAATGTCCTACAGTAATTATAAAATACAAATCAAAATATATAAGCACTGGCATATAATAACAAAAATCTGTGACGGGTGAAGAAAACCTTTAGACTGTAATGCAAACAACATTAGGTCATGGTGATCAAGGTTCCAAGACCATGCACCACCTTATAAGTAGATCTTCATTTATATATATGTGTGTCATGTTGGAGGCTAAGAAGAAGCACAAACGCACCAGTCGATCACATGCATCATGCAGAGTTTTTGTCTTTGTTGCCACTGCCTGATGCTGCAGTTGCAGATCATTAAATAACTCGAGTGTTTCATCCACCTGTGGCAAGTCAATTCAGAAATAGGTGATTTATAAATGAGACAAGGACACATTCTGAATTGGGTCAAAAGAATAAATCCGAATGAAATAGCTTCTTAAGCACAATCAAAGAAACTTAGTCTAATACGCAATAATTTAGCAATATCTAACCTGATTAAGTATACTGTCACAGGTCTGTATCTGCTCTGTTAAGGTGTTCACATAATGCTGATACTTTTCTTCCGTCTACGCGCAAAAAACATAAAAATAATAAATTGGAAAAACGGTTTGTGCCAAATATTATTTTCCCCAAAAAGAATATGTTAGAAGTGCAAAATCAAGCTAACCTCTGATTTCATGGCTGCTTCAAGATCAGTAAACCATTTGTAGAACTGAAACAAAGAAAATATTAGAGAAGGAGAAAAGGACATCAGATCTTATTATCAAATAGGTCAAAATGGATAAATGAGTTTGAAGGCAAACAAGTTTTATAAAATGAACTAATATTAAAAGATTTAGAAGGAAAAATTCAGATAATATGAGCTAGGGGAAGTTAGACAGAAATCTAGACTTCAATGTGTATCTATACTGTCTATAGAGTATGACTTAACTATTGAGTTTGCCAAAAAGTGGTGTGGCCCAGATAGAGCCTGTCTCCTATCTCTTAGGAATTGAATTATTGAGAGGCTTCCGAAATTTATAAAAAAAAAAAACTTATTTTAGGAGGAAAGAATAAAAAGTCATTAGATAAACTTATTTTGAATATTGAATACAACTTATTTAAAATTCTTCCTCCAATTATTCTCTCTTTTTCTCCCAAATTATAGTTTTTCTTCTCTAATTTCTTCTTCTCTCTCTTTCTTCATCTTCTCTATATTCTCTTGTTTGATATACCATGTTCCATCAAAATCTAAACACAAGTTCTCCTTCCCCTCCCCCCTTTCTCCCCTCCCTAGAAGTCTGCCTTAACCATAAGCCAAAAATAAGTGTCCAATGAGGCAAAACTATGGCACAGTGAAATTCTAGACTTAACAACATAGAAGGTAGTGGATGAATAAAGAAGAAAAATTAAGAGCATTGCAAAATGGAAAAAAAAAATCACTAAATTAATAATTTGCTTATAAATTTTTAATGCATGCAGCACTCAGAAATTCGTGTTTGATAAAGTATAGATTTTGAAACCAACATCACAGAAAGCAAATGGTTCACTCCCTAGTCCAATATTTAGAGCTATAAAATAATAATAGAAACAAAAGTTTACCCGTCGAAATACATTGTAATATTTTATGAACTCTGGATTATAAATTAGTTCACACTTGCAAACTGATAAGCAAGAGCATTTAAGTTATCCAATCAGTGGGTTATCAGGAGAAGGGTGATGGCTTTCCTAATACATGAAATCAAAACAAATTAATTTTGCATGCCATCAAACAAGGTGACGAATTTTGTCTCCAATGACCTGCGGCAATCATAACTTCTAAATCTGAAGGATGATAGTCAATGCAATATTCAGAAAATGAGTTCAGTTAGTTAGTTTATTATCTTATCCGTATATGAAATCTATATTCTGTATATTCAAACACGTTTTTCTACAGTGCAAGATTTCATCTGCAAAAAGAAACAAAAATGGTACATTCTGGATGTTCTGAATATATTATATTTTATGCAATCAACATAAGTTATTCCAGGAGGGACAATTAAGAGATTAAAGAATAGCTCGTCGAACAATTCTCCATTAACTTTCAAGCTAAGTTCATTATAATTGAACCCCCCAAATTCTCCATGATTTTTCTAATTTTTGTGCATTTTGAGTCATATATCAGGAACACATGATGATCGAGAACCTGGTTTGTGTTGACCAAGACTGTCTCAATGGCCCCTGAATCTTCTGCAGTCCTGTGCTTGGTCGAGATTGTTAGACCATTTTCCTGTCTCACAACTTGCTCCTTCGCCTCGTTACAGAGAAAATAAATTTCAAAAGTCGTGTAATCTTTCCTACACTAGAGTATCATGATTAACCAATGTACAAGGGAGACTCACCAAGTTGGGAGGAAAAGGTCGCTCAGCAACAGCATGAGATAGTGCAACGATAGCTGCTTGCTGTTGCTCCGTCAATGGAGCATTCTACAAAATTACAAAACAAGGAAATGTCATGCATTGAAAAACTATCATGAATGCTAAAAAAAAAAATCAATTTTCGTCCTCAAAGAAATGCCAATGCAGGCAAAGCAACCATAGCTTCGTAAAAGAAAACAACAACTCCCCTCGTTGATTAAATTCTCAAATTAATTATAGTCGCACTAGATCGGGTTATTTGCGTCCAATTGGTACCCAGGAGCCCAAAAAAAATATTTTATTTCGAAACAAAAATTGTAAAAATCAAACAAACCAAATAAAATCCACATGAAAAGAGCAGAAGTTACAGATCCAATGCTTATAAACAGATTAAAAACTCCTGGGTTGGATGTAATCACGATCACTACACTAATTTATCATGCCAATTAAATGAAAAAGTCAAATAATTGTCAAACCTGTTCCCAAGTAGAAGCAAAATTATAGCCTTTAGAGATCGCGCCGGACTTCGGGACGCCCGGTTTAGTTGCAGTTGCCGACATTGTGTTCTTCGTCCTCGAAAACGAAATTTATTCACAATATTTTCAAACCAATGTCAAAATTTATTTACAGTGTTCATTTGAATAGTTAAGAGCATCTCCTTGCGTTGCGTTGCGTTGCGTTGGGTAAATTGCAATAATTTTTTCCCACGTAGGCAAAAATGACGGCGGCGATCTTCGTTCCGGACCACGTTCGATCGATACACCGACTGTATCTCAACGACAGCAGAGGATTCACGTATTGAGGTTGCGCAATTGGGATTCGAATTGAGAGTTGTAGGCAGTTCATCGGGACTAAATGGGGATTTCAATGACTTTCTTGTGGGCACTGGGGGCAGAATGGCCAGTCTAGAAAATTGCAACATACTCCCTTGAGAACTAGACCATTTATTTATTGGACCCATTTGATTTAACTAAAATTAAACTTTTGGTAAATTTTAATAAAATATATAGGGCATATTTGGTACAAATTAAAATCAAATTTTAATCTAAATTAAAGTCAAACAATCAATATTAACCATATTTTTCATGGGTTCCACAACTTTTCAATCACACATTTCAAAAACTTCTATCATAATCTATTAAAAATCTAATTTTAATCTCCACCAAACACTCTCATAATCAAAAAATTGATCAAATTTGTGAATTTCATTAAAATGTGTGATTAAAAATAAATTTTAAAAAAATGTGGACCAAACAAAGACTAGAAATTATTACCCCATAAACGGAACACTAGGCTTCCATTTTTATGATAGTAGTGTCATGTTTGTTATGTAGTAGAAAAAGAGTTGATTCCATCAATTGTCAAACTAGTATTGAAGTTTTGAGTGAAATTTCGAGTTGGTCGTTAAAGGTTTTTGTTCTCAATTTCATCTTTGGTCACACGGTTAATAAACTTAGTGCTTGTTTGATGTGAATTTTTTGCAAAAGAAGTTGATAAATCCTTCAAATGTAAGGTTGAAAAAAAATTGTAGATGAAATAAATGTGTGGTTAAAAATTCAATTTTAATTCTAACCCTAAACCCAACAAACAAGATGTTGAGCCAAAAATACCACAATAACAAAATTTTAACTTTCTTCCCCTTCATCCTCACTTGACGAAATAGTAATACAAGGATAATTTTGATGAACTATATGATATGATCCAGGGCAAGTAATCACTTGTTCGAGCAATGTAGTTCAAATGGGAGAAGTTGACAAGTAAAGTGGCAAGTTTCGTGATGTGGTCGATGTAACGACCCAACCTTGCTCAAATGTACAACTATATTTATTTCCTGTTGGTAAGTTCTAGGGGTCCCTAGTCCAACCTCAAATGTACAAATATATTTATAGTCAGTGGTTGTACATTGCCATCTATATTTGCCCTTGAGCTCTGTCCTGCACAGAACATCAATGTTCATTCATGAGACTTGATCTTTCTACATTTGGCATATTGAATTTTGCATCTGCTAGCATGCTTATTTCAATTGGGATCATGGCCTCTTCTCCGTAAGAATGGAAAAATGGAGTTTCTTAGGTGAAAAAGTAATCTGTGTGCTCATAGAATTTGCACGTGCTAGTAAAACCTGAATTTGGGTTTTCTCGACGTTTTCAATTAATTCCACGATTTTCACCCTGATCCCGCTCCCGGGTTTGCGTCACTATATGACCTTCAACCAACAAAAAAAATACAAAAAATAAAAATAAAAATGTCAAGGTACCATTGATCGGTCCTTCGCATCTGATACACCTTCTACATAGATTTGAAACCTTGCTCCAGCTTCGGCCAAAAATGGAGAGCTCACTACTTTGCAAATGTACTCTTCACCTCTTCTCTTCCATTAAGCAAGCCTTCAACATAGATAGAGTAAAATTCAAATGTGAAGTCGCACGACTCACTAATAGCATATACAAACCTTGTTATGGTAGCATTGGCCATTATGTTACCACTAATAGGTTTCATTTGCGACAACTTGGTAATAACACCACGACCAAACTACATTCATAAAAGAGAGTTGAAATTCTGAAGACAATGGTTTTAGTTAACCCTCTAGACTTGGAATGAGAAACTACCTTGTCAACTAATTTCTAAAGGCCAACTTGGCAAGACGCATTTGCCTGGCCGACAGTTCTCCTAGCCCCTTCCAGAAAAAATTGTCTATAAAAAGCAGTTGCATTGTCTACTTTCATAAGTGCAAACCTGTATGATTAAAATGAGTTACGACGGCAATCACAATATAGCGAAATTTATAGGTCCCTTTGATAAGCTTTACCGCATCATATGTAATAATAATAAAAAAAAAGGTATCGACCAGTACCCAAATTTTGTATCTACTAATAATAAGTCATAAAATGCTTTCTTGCACTCCGGTTTCTACCATCATTTAAATAGCTTCAAGCAGCAATCTAGATTGATGATCAGCTTTATGTGCTCGAGCATAGGCCACGTTCTCCGAAACATGAGCTCCCATTCAACCCATATCTAGGCAACAATTATCAAGTAAAGTTTAGTTAAATCTTGTTTGGTGAAGATTAAAATTAATTTTTTTTTAGATTTTGATAAAAGTTAATGAAATATTTGATTAATATTGATTGTTTGACTTTGATTATATTAAAATCTGATTTTAACCAATACCAAAAAGGAGCTAAATAAAACTAGATAAAAAGTAGTTGTATGAATTCACTTTATAAGATTTATGTATCATTATCAACAAGTTGCGCGATTCGACATGAATTTTCATATTGATAGAGTGATTCTCGGAACTTCTCAAATTTTGATTTTATTTTATTTTCTTAATTTTGATTTCAATTTGAATTTTTTCTTACCTTTTGATTTAATTATGAATGTTATTCACTTCCTTTTCTTAAAGCCGTACATACAGCTCTCTCATATTCATTTTCCCAGTTATTATTTTTGCATTGCACAACAGTAAACAAAAATAAATAAATCCTAATCCACCATTAAAAATTTTTAGATTTGTAACATAAAATAAATGGTAATTGGTGAAAAACATCCCTAACCTTTAGGAGAGTTTCATTTAAAAGGCATAGTCAAAGCAAAAAATTATTTATAAAGCCTAAGAACTATCTTTTTTTAGTTAGATAACCTAAATATACAAAGAAAAATAAAATAAAATTATTAAAAAGACATAATGCCCTAATTCCCCTTTCAATTTTCATATAGCCCTAATTCAATTTTGGCTTCCCTCTTCCAAGTCGGGTTGACATCTCTATGCAATTATTCTCATTTTTTTATTATCATCTTCTCTCCTTCATGAAACCATATGTTCTATTGTGAAACATACATATCATTTTTTGCTGTCCGAACAACATACATATTGTTTTTTGAAACCCATAACAACATATGTCTCGTTATCAATATCGTACAACGTTTGATATTTGATGAAATTTTAAAAATTTTATGTCGAATTGCAATTATGTACACCGTGGATATGGTACGAACAGTGTCGGTCCTCTAATTTTGGGGGCCTAAGGAGAACTTCATAAATTAGGCCCCCGAAATTGTAGTATGCATGTGAAATTTATAAGTATATTATGGAACCAACTGTTAATTTAAAACTTAACAGTGAAACAAAAAAAAAAAAAAAATTTGAAACTTGGGATAATCAAGAGACCAGAACTATAACTTCCAATACCATCAAGTAGAAACTCTTCACGTTCCTGAATTTTCTGTGATTGAATAAAAATTGTTAATCCCTTCATCTACAAAGAATTCTGTCTTCCAATCGTCGTCTGGTAATTGACATGATCTTTTTATCTTGAGTAGCTCAATGAAGGCCAAAATCTTGTCAAGAGTTAACGACATAAACTTCGGCTTCGAGTAACAAAAAATAAATAAATAAATAAAATCATATTGCTTGTCTTTCCGACTGATAACATTTGACTTTCTTTTCCTTTTCCTAAGGTCAAGTTGATTAAACCAAAATGGGGTTAAGATATAATATTCTTTATTATGATTCTTTGTGAATCCACTGAATGACCTAATCCTACATTGGTAAATTCTATAGCTTGTTTCAAAGGGAACTAATGTGATCCATATAGCCCGATCTTACTTTTGTATATTGAGAGGATATTTCAATTTTGTGTAGCTTAATTCAAAATACAAAATTTGGATAAAGTGTATATCACAGGAGCATTTGTTTCAACAAAATCATACATTATTGTCTTTTCACTTGATCAATAAGACAACTTGAGACTTTCTTTTCCTTTTCCTAAATTAATTTTGCTTATTCGAGCTCATTAAGATGATACAGCAGATGGATTGATGAAATCATATAGAAATTTCAAATGCATCTATAAACATTTAATCATACAGATTGTGGGCTGGACAAGAATCGGGAATTAGAGAAAATAATTTATCACATGCATACTTACCAATGGCTGGGGTTGGGGAAAGGGCACGGAGACGAGACAAGGATGCTGCTCCTTTTTACGAATCAGTGAATATATCACCCACTATATGAATGAATGTTGATCTTAGGAGTTGTTAGCCAATGTTTAAATTAAATCAACAATTATGCTGAAGTACAAAGAAGGAATCAAAATGTTAACTGCAGTTCAATAACAAAATTTTGAACTATAAAATAACTAAGTTTTGA